>VWZX01009222.1:96449-129721 GCA_013399015.1 Galbula dea | reverse complement strand
GCAGCACATTAACTGGGGTGGGAGCAGTGCCTTAACTGGGGTGGGAGCAGTGCCTTAACTGGGGTGGGAGCAGCACCTTAACTGGGGTGGGAGCAGTGCCTTAACTGGGGTGGGAGCAGCACCTTAACTGGGGCTGCAGGGTTTAGCTCCAAGTTGATTCCTGAAAATATGCAAGAGCTGTAATTGCTTTGTAAGCTGAGCCCAAGTTATGCAACCTCCCAATTGCATGTCAGGCTTCATCTCCTGCAGCTGGCATTTCCTTAACAGTCAAGCTTGAGCCTGCAAAGGTCTGAGTGAGCTCTGTGGCCTGGAGCTCTGTGTTGGGAGCTGTGGGAATGCTCAGCTCTGTAGGAGCTGAATTCTTCAGCTCCCTTCCCAGAGATCTCAGCCTGCAGCCCTCTCCTGAGTGCAAGCACACAGGCAGTGCTGGGCTCTCTTCATGGGGCAAAGCAAATCTTCTCTTCCCAAACCACTGTGACTTTGACAGGTTATTCCTTTGGCAAACAGGTGGAGAGGCTGATCCACAGGAGGAGAAGCACCATCTCTTTGGCAAATAATGTACCAGATGCTTCTCTCTGCTCCAGTGCAAATGGTTTTTATTCTCTTATCTCCTCATCTTTCTCAGCTGAGGTCTGTCCATCTCCTGCTAGTCCAGCCTCACTAATTGCTTGTATTCTGTGTGGGTTCTTTTAAAACAAGGCCTAGGGGACTGATATGATCAGGTTGTGGACAGAACAACAGCCAGTGATTATCCAAAGATACAGCATTTTTGTGTTTCAGTACAAAGCAGAGAATTGCTTCTATTTATAGAGAAAATAGCACACCATTCCTAAGCAGTGTTTTGCCAATTTACATTCCCATGGTGTCTCCTTTCCTACACACATTCCACATCTATACATCACTATAATTTAGAAACCCATTGACCCCACACATTTCATTCTGCTTTGCCATCTCTTTGCCCCCTTGTTGCAAGAGCAGGAATTTCCTGCCAGCTCCTTCCTGCAGAGCAGAGGCAGCCAGGAACACTCTGGAGTTTTTGCACAGAAATCACCTTTTCAGACCCAGCTTCCCTCCTCATCTCAGCCACTGCCAACACCTTCTTTGCACAGCAGCCAGCATGCACTGCTACATTAACAATTGATAACAGAGCAGCAGCAAGGAAAAAAAAATTGACAATAAATTTGCTTTAATTGGGCAGGAATGTTACCAGGTGACCTGCTGCCCATTTTCTATCTGGGTTCTTCATTGCTCTTCAAGCTTCCCCCTCTTTGAG
Source organism: Galbula dea (assembly GCA_013399015.1). Taxonomy (NCBI): domain Eukaryota; kingdom Metazoa; phylum Chordata; class Aves; order Piciformes; family Galbulidae; genus Galbula; species Galbula dea. The sequence continues at coordinate 128,448 of VWZX01009222.1, read as the reverse complement.
GGCAGCCCTTGTCCCATTAATCACTCCAGGATGTTCCTCTTGGAGACTTACTCCATCAGGGCTTTTGGTGCCAGCTGTGTATCAGATCAAGGCTGAACCAACATGGCCTGCAGTTGACAAAGCTTGGGTGTACAGGGTTGAAGCAAAGAGATAAAGAGCTTTATCACCGTGGTAATGCCAAAACAAAAAGGCATCTGGAAACCAGGCTCTGGTTACTGCAGCAGGAAACATCAGCAGTGGGAAACCAGCAGATGGTCCATCATCCTGACAGCAGCAGCTCAGTGGGTTACAGCTGGAGAGCTCTGCCTTGCAATGTAAGCCCTGTGAGATGCTGAAAGATTCTTGAGCAATGCAGAGCATCCTGGCTCCCTGCTGGCTTCAACAGAGAAGATGGCATGTGGCAGCTCTGGGGCTGTCCCTGGAAAACCTCAGCTTAGGGTTTGAAGCACGTGAGCTGGGTCATCAGCCTCAGCATGACAGTCAGCACTCCAACATGGTGCATCAGGCTTGTTCCAGACACAGCTGGAACCCAAATGTGCTGGCACAACAAATCCCAGCACCATAGCCAAGCACAGAAGACCTTGTTTCATCAGTGGGTATTGCTATCTACACACACAAGCCCCCTCTTCAGTGGGTATTGAAACCAGAACCTCTACTGCCAACAGTCTAGGTCACAATTTGGGGTACAGAAAAGTTCCCCCCCCCCCGTGGAAGGGACTCCAACCACCCAGCACAGTGGGATGAGAGCACAGCTTGTGGAGCAATTAACCACACTGATGGCAGAAGCTCTGCCAGACTCTGCAGCTTAGGGCATGAATCTGTGATCACATCATCACAGAGTGTTAGGGGTTGAAAGGAACCTCTGGAGATCATTTAGTCCAATTCTAGTCCCTGGCAGAGCAGGGTCACCTACAGCAGGTTGCACAGGATGGTGTCCAGCTGGGTTTGGAATGTCTCCAGAGGTGGAGATTCCACAATCTCTCTGGGCAGCCTGGGCCAGGGCTCAAACACCCTCAAACTCAAGAAGTTCCTCTTTCTGTTTAGATGGAACTTCCTCTGCTCCAGTCTGTGCCTGTTCCCTCTTGTCCTGTCCTTGGGCACCACTGCCCAAAGCCTGGCCCCAGCCTCCTGACCCCCACCCATGAAGTATTGATCAGCATTGATCAGCTCCCCCCTCAGCCTTCTCCTCTCCAGGCTCCCCAGCCCCAGCTCTCTCAGCCTTTCCCCACAAGAGAGATAGGAACAAGATCTCAAAACAAGATGTCTTAAAACATCACCACTGTTTATGCAAGGGGGGTGAACAGGGCAGGTTTGCTCCTCTGAGAAAAAGCTCTGACCCTTCAGATCTTTCTTTGCTCACTTTGAAGACCCCATCCCTGAAGTTGAAGCAATTAGGAGTAATTAGTGTGAGATGATGGTTGTGGCCACCAAGACCATCACCAGCACTTCTTTTGGATGGGAATACAGTCTGAGCAGCTTCACCCATCTTCTGCCTGACTCATGTTTACATCATGTCAGGTTATTGGTATCAAAGAATGAGTTCATTATGCCCTGGGTGTCTGGGGAAGGAGGCATTCAGCACTGAGCAGCTCTGTAAGGCAATGGGCTGGGGCAAGGTGTCAATGGCAAGTGGATTGCTCAGACCAGGCTTCAGCAGCTTTCATTGTACATCCTCTTGTCCAAAAATTTCCTTCCATGGAACAGACAAAGGGAGAGCAAGAAGCACAACTCCACCACTGTAACCCTCTGCAGTGGAGAAGGAGAAGAAGGAAAACAAAAGACATTTCTTGGAAATCTCTTTTCCTGAGCCCCCTAATTGCCCAGTGCAGAGCTGCTGGGTTTTTCTCTCCAGTTAGGCATTTTGCCTGGGTTATAAATACATCATAAAAGTGCCAGATCATAAAGTTTACAAGTTATGGAAGGCTGACTGACTGTGTAATTACCTTAGTTTTGCTCTCAGGCATTGCTCTCTTCAACTGTTACTCTACAAGATCTCAAGGGCAGCAGGGCCAAGCAGACAAATAAAAATAACAGCAAGAAAGAGGAGGTGAGTTGGTGTTTGGTGGCTCAGCTCCAACAGAAACACTGCTGGGATCAGGCAGAGGTGCTGGAACGTTGTGGGACTCAGGGTCAGAGCGAAAATCCCCTGGTTTTTACATTCATACACCCCAAAACCACAAAAGTGCAACTTTCCCATCTTCAGCTGGAAACCTCAGAGCTCTTGCAGCCCAAAATGGGACAACTGACAAGGAGGAAGTCCAGGCAAGGGCTGCTGCAGAAAGACTGGCCAGAACACAGAGAAACATGTACAAATAGAGAAATGTGCAAAAGCTCTGCTGCTGAAGACAAGGAGAATGTTTGCTGTGCTGTCCTAAACAGCCAGGACACTCAGCATCCTCTTCTTTAGCTCAGATTTTTCAGTGGTGTTGAGCCAGGGTCAAAACTAAGTCAAAACTTCAGAATTTAGCTTTCCAGCCCAGGCTGTGTTCCAAATGAAATACTTCACTGAATGTGTCCTGCTACAGGTCACCCTCCCTGCAGAGGCAGCATTGGATATTGCATTTGCTGTTCACTTTCTCATCCTCACACTCTTGGTAATGAATTCTACATGTAATTATGTAAAATAAACTTTAGTGCAGGTGAGTGAGGCCTCACCCAGAGAGCTGGGTCCTTTTCTAGGCTTCTCAGGACAAGAGAGATATGGAGCTCCTGGAGCAAGTCCAACAGAGGCTGCAAAGATGCTGAGGGGCTGGAGCAGCTCCCTTCTGAGGACAGGCTGGGGGAGCTGGGCTTGGTTAGCCTGGAGAGGAGGAGGCTGAGAGGGAACCTTCTCAATGAATAGAAGGAGCTGAAGGGAAAGTGTCAAGAGGATGGAGCCAGGCTCTTCTTGATGGTGCCAAGCAATAGGATGTGAGGCAATGGGCATGAGCTGGAATAGAGGAAGTTCCACCTAAACTTAAGGCAGAACTTCTTGACTTTGAGGGTGCAGAGCACTGGCCCAGGCTGCCCAGAGAGGTTGTGGTGTCTCCTTCTCTGGAGATACTCAAAACCTGCCTGCACACTATCCTGAGGAAGTGCTCTGGGTGACCCTGCTGGACTCCAATGACTAGGTGGCCCCTTCCACCCTGAACCATTCTGTGATTCTGGGTGAAATGGAATCCCACCTCCTGACAAAAGTCTCTTTGGAAATTTCAGGCAGAACAGCTACATTTTGGGAAAGTTATAACAGGCAGAGCTTTATGAACAAGAGCTCTGAACCATTTTAGCCACGAGGATGCCACCAGCTCTGTCACTAATAAGCTGCAGGAGGCTGGCCACAGCTCCAGGGCTTTATGCAGCATGATGGGTTCCATCTGTAGGAAGAATAGAGAGGTCTCCACAATGCTGGTAAACACCTTAAAGAGCATGAACTCAGAATCAAACACTGCATGCCAAAGCCTGATGGAACACACATAAAACCCAAGAGAAACTCTTCAGGACAGTGGTTGGGGACCCAGATCCTGCAACTCTTCTCAGCAGTGCCCCAGCAAGTGCTTCATTTTAGAAGCAGGTTTAGGTTTTGTCAACTTCAGCAAGACATTGGCACATTTTTAGTGTCTCTGCAGCAGATAAATGGATGTCAGCACAGGCTGAAGTCCTCTGCTAACCTGGGAGCCTTGGATGGTGTTTGTAGGAGAAAGAGGCATGTTGGCCTTGCAGAACAGCAGTATCCCTTTGATGTCTCTGTGTCCTCCAAATGCACTCCATGGTGGAGAGGTTCTATTAAGTTTGACATGTTAGAGCTGTTCTGGGCTTGAAGCAGCTTGGTTTTGGTCTTAATGAGACCTTTAAAATGAAAATAGTTTCACATTTTATGTCACAGAACTGCTCTGAGGTTGGGAAGAGACCTGTGGAGGATGATTTTAGAGCTGCAGAAAGGATTTCATGCTTCCCAACTCAAGTTTTAGAGCTCTCCAGTGTAAGAAAATACTGCAATTTTTATTTACACTTCAAAATAATGATGAGGCTTTGGGGAAGGAAGATATTTCTCAGTAATATTTTTAGAGCCCTCCTTGCAAATCTGCAGCTTCCACAAACCAGTTGTGCAGCTTCCATCCTGTGATGAGCACAGATCCTGACAGGAGGCACAGGAAGAGTCCCCTTTGACCCATGGCTGAACAAGCATCTCCCAAAGATCTGGGACCTGAATCCTCACCATCCTCCTCTCACTTTGTTAACATATTTTGGGTCTGTACAGGTTTTGAGGTCATGGAAGCTTATTTGTTAGTTATTTTAGCTTTGTAGCCCTGTTCTCCCTGACCTGGGCTGGTGCCTGAGTGAGGAATGGCAGACAGAGCCCATCCAACAGCTCAGGCTAAACAAAGCTCCTGTGGAGCTGCTGTGGAAGCCCAAGAGCAGCAGTGAGTGATTTGGATCAGAGGCAATCTCTGATGGAAAAAAACAGCCCTGTTGAAAACACAAGAAGGATGATAGAGTACTGGAATCCTTCTGGTTGGAAAAGCCCTCTGAGATCATGGAGTCCAACCACCCACCCAACACTGCCATGCTCACCACTAAACCATGGCCCCAAGCACCACAGCTAGATGCTTTTTGAACACTCCCAGGGATGGTGACTCCACCACTGCCCTGGGCAGCCTGGGCCACTGCCTGAGAACCCTCCTGGAGAAGAAATTTTGCCTAACATCCAATCTGAACCTCCCTTGATGCAACTTGAGACTATTTCCTTTTGTCTTATCACTTGTTCCTTGGGAGAAGAGAGCAACCCCTACCTGGCTCCAACCTCCTGTCAGGGAGTTGGAGAGAGTGAGAAGGTCTCCCCTGAGCCTCCTCTTCTCCAGGCTAACCAAGCCCAGTTCCCTCAGCTGCTCCTCACAACACTTGTGCTCTAGACTCTTCACCAGCCTCATTGTCCTTCTCTAGACACACTCCAGCACCTCAATGTCCTTCTTGGAGTGAGGAGCCCACAACTGACCCCAGGATTGGAGCTGTGGCCTCCCCAGTGCCCAGCTCAGGAGGACAATCCCTGCCCTAGTCCTGCTGCCACAGTAGTGCAGATCCAAGCCAGGACAATGTACAGGACTTCAGGCAAACTGGGTTTTTGACTGGGAGTCTGCCCTTGCCCCTTGTCTCCTTTGTTCCATTCTTTACCCATTTTTCTTTTTTATGTTCAGGCAGAATAGTACTAAGAGGGCAATGATCCAGGGAACTATTAAGAGAGAAGGGCATCTTGTGGACCTCTTCCTTCAGTGCTGTTTGATGCCTTCACTAATGACATGGACAGTGGGATTGAGTGCAGAACCAGCAAGTTTGCAGATGATACAAAGATGAGTGGTGCAGTCAACACATCAGAGGGACAGGATCCATCCAGAGGAACCTGGACAAGCTGGAGCAGTGGGCCTGTGTGGACCTCATGAGATTCAACAAGGCCAAGGGCAAGGTGTGCACCTGGTCAGGGCAACTCCATGTATCAGTCCAGGCTGGGGATGAGTGGATGGAGAGCAGCCATGCAGAGGAGGACTTGGGAGTACTGGTAGGGGAAAAGCTGGCCATGGGCTGGCAGTGTGTGCTCCCAGCCCAGAAGCCAGCCCTGTCCTGGGCTCTAGAGCAAAATCCATGGAAGTAAAGGGCTGAGATTGGGAAGGAGCTTGTTGATGAGAAACAGGAAGGTAGGGACCAGGTTGGGACACTGTTCCCCTTCTCTGTACTCAGTGATGACCCTGGACCTTCTGGTGCCTCAGAAGTCACCCTTGGAGATATTGAGGTGGATTCCTAGGAGGAAAATGTGGGAATACTCAAACAGCTAAGCCAGCTGAAGCCTCTAGAGGCTCCACTTAGGTTTACACAATCTAAAACAATCCAGCACTTCTCAAACTGGAAAAAGAGATTAAATAAATATCATGTAACCTGTTAATATATAAGTTATAGCCCTGCTGCTTCTTTGCTTGACAACAAACACCTCATTCTCTTGACCACATGGAATCAGAGAAACAAAGAAGTGGATTTATATTGGTCAGAATTGGACTTACAGCTTACTGTAGGGAATAGTCCCTTGCTTGTGTATGCATTCTCATCCAGGGGAAATAAAACCTGCTCTGGTAAATGCCCAAATGAATGGAAACTCTTCTAGAAGATTTAAGATGTTCCAGGGTTATATTTATAGGTATATATTCTTTGACTTGTAAATAGAGACATCTTAAAGTGCTCTTAAAGCTGCTTTATGACAATTAAGAAAGAGGTTTTAAGAGACCACAGCTCCAGGATGTCAGCCTTAGCACTTTAAATACAATTAATAAGTCTCACAATTATAGATGTCTTCCTGCTTGAAAAGCAAGTGCAAGCCACTCATCATCCTGAAAGCCATTAGCACAGACAATTAAGAGCCTTTCCAGCCCTGCTCAGAGGGGCTGCAGCTCCCTAATTCAGATAGCCAAACTTTGCAGGAGTATTAGGAGCTGCCTCCCTAATCAACTTCCAGTGATCCTGATCAATGACCAGGCTGTGGTTGGTCACAGGTTAAGGTTTCACTTCAGTCTGAAACTTCCCTTGCATCATTTGAAGGGTTGAGTGCAGGGAAGGGAGGTTGGGGCTCGTGGGGCTCTGGAGTTGGCCATAGGAAGTGACCTAAAACCTGAGTTTCAGTAAATCTTTCACACAGAGGAAGGCAAAGCTCCCCTAAGAGCAGAAAGGGATTTTCTCTTTCTTTAGTGCTTTCTCTAACTCCTTGTTACTATCCTGGAATAGATGCAAGGAGATTAATGACTCAGATGACATCATTTCCCATCAGAGACAACCTGCTGTAGGTCAAAGTGTTCATTAAACAGATCATCCAGGCTCTGTGGCTGAGGCAGTGCCACTCCAGGAACAAAGCTGCTCTGGCCCTTGTGCTGTTCACACATCTGTCAGGGAAATAAAGGCAAAACTTCACCTAATCAAATGACACCACAACACTTTTGGCTCTAGCTCTTTTTCCAGAAAGGTAAATGTGTCACAAAACATAGATATTTTAATCCACTTTGTGGTTGTGTGTTTGTACATTTGCTGGAGAGGAGAAGAGCCATGAGGAGATGTGTGCTTCCCCTCCTGCAACACTTCAGCTGAAGATGTTGAACTGCAGACTATATGTGCTAAAAACATAGCAAAAATGTTCCTATGAAAGATGATAATGCACCAGTTGGGAGGAGGTAAAGCAAAGGTACCTTAGAGAGGTAAAAAACCTCCAGCACAGGTGAGGCTGGGCACATCCTCAGTGGAAAAGAGCACTTAGCAGCTCCTGGGTGACCAACCCTCCCCAAACCCCAGCCAGGAGGGGGTTAGAAGCAGCACCTCTGAGAATGGCTCAGTTCTTCTCTCCCTTACATCCTCAAGACATCCCCAAGTCATCAGTACATTGACCTTCAGTAGAATCAGTCCCCCCAAAATGAGATGGAGATGGGGAGAGATCAGCTGCAAAATGCTCACATGGTCATGTTGGGCTTGCTCAGGCCTGTGGCCTCCAGAGAGGCAGGGGAAAGCTGCCTTGATAAAACCCAATAATGTTCATTTTGCACAACTGGAAAAGGTTTCCATTCATCCATGCCAGGGGAAAGGTGGCATTTCCTTTGGGAAATGAGTTGCCCTTCATTGCAGGGGCTCTGCACACATACCCTGCAGCAGCTAATTAACAGCAGTAAGTGAATGCCAGCAAGTAAAAAGGCAGAAGCAAAGACTCCAGCTGAAATCCTGGTTCCACCAATTTCCTCTCCACCCATTGATTGTCCAATAACAACAGCTGCAAGATTTTCATGTGACATTGTCAGCATTACTTAAGATGTGGATTGTGTGCAACCCATCTCCCAGCTGGGGAAAATACAGAGCTGCCTGGAGGTGCAGATGGGACATGGGAGCTTCTATGGCTTGGGACCACCAAACCAACTGGTACCTCCACAGGGAGGATGTGCTGTGGGCAGAGCTGCCTGCATGGCCAAAGACACAGATTCACATCAGGGAGCCTGCTACCTGGGGAAGCTCCATCCTGAATCCCAGGTGGCTGGGTCATCCCTCCTTTCTCCCAGAGGAAATAAAGACCACAAGGTTTGTTGCATGGCAGTTCCTGAGATTTGGAGACCAGGAGTGAGTGCTGAGGACAGATTTGACTACAAAGATGAACCATCAGCCCATGAAAAAGAAGGAAGGTGAAGCTGGAGTGCACAACCACAACTCTGTCCTGTGCAGGGTTTCAGGCTGAGGAAAGTCATCTTGGGATGGCTCTTGTGGAGCCTGAACTGTGTGGGAGATGTGTGGTCTGGGTAACAGTTCAGAAATGATTGATCAAATCAATTACTGGCATCTTAGAACTAAACATCACATGTTGTATTTCTCAGTGTTTCCTAACCCCAGGTTATTTTCCCACCTAACCTTGAAGCATGAACAAAAGCACTGAACACAGAGGAGTTGCCACTGGGATCTTTGTCAGCCACCAGCTGTAACTGGAGAGGGCTGTGAGGCTGCAAGCTCTCATGAAGTGAGACACAAGGAATTTCCCCACTTGTGATGGGATGAAAAAGCTGGAGGATCCCTAGGCTAGAGTTGGGCAGGGCCAACAGTGTGCAAGAGATGGAAGTCAACAGGATTTGGTGCATCTTGTTCCTGCTCCCACAGGCTTCCTTGCAGCAACTCTTTGGTGGCCTGGCTGGTACCTTCCAGGCCATGTGTCTTAGGCCAGCATCTCTGCAGGGTCACTTCCTTCATGTCACTGGTGCTAAGTGAACAACAAGTTAGTTTAAAAGCAGCAGTTGAGAAAACCACTGCAATGCTCCCCAGGTCAGGCCTGAGGAAGCAAGGGCAAGGTGCCTCAGCAGAAAGTGAGAACAGATCTGAGAAAACTCACTGCACCAGCCTGGGCAGGGTCTGTTGAACCTGTGGATGGAGAAGAGCTTCACAAGAGCTTTGACTTTGCCTCTGGCTTCCCTGCATCCATACACCACAGCTCTTGCCCTGAAAGGTGTAACTGGATTCAGCCTTGCTGCCAGTTTGCTGCTCTCAGGGGAGCAGGAGAGCACAGCCCATGCTGCCCACACAGCCTCTTCTCAGGAGACAGAGGAGCAGGGTTGTCCTCACTCCACCCAGCCACCAAATCCCCTGGGAGAGCCCAAGGCAAAGCCCTGGCAGATCTCCTGTACCAGTACAGCACACATGAGCTCAGAGCTGCTGAGCATACCCCTCCAGCTGCCCTGGGGTGTTGCACACTCTTGTTGTCATCTACTCAACATCTGCCTGGCCAGGGAAGAACATCTTGCTGCTGGGTTCAGTACTGTTTTGGGCTAAAGATTTGCATTCAATAAATGTTTTTTTGCTTATTTGCCCTGTTTGCTGCTTGAATAGATATTATCCCTGACAAAAGTTCAATAAACCTTTGTAACTTTACATGTATCCCATAAACACAAACAAAATGCTCTTTCCAAATGCCTTGGCACAGCTCCTCACATACCAAACTGGTGTGTTGCAAAAAACCTTCCCCAGAATAATGAAATCCTCTTGCAGTGCACAACACAATCAGATCCCAGCCATGGTGTCAAGCAGAAGTGTGAGGCAACCCTGCCCTGGTGAGTCCCAAGGCTGCTGGTTTCAGAAGTGCCTCAACTGCCCACAGTATTCCCAAAGTCTCTGTAGAGGAGAGCAGCAGCTCTTTTGGTTTAATTTTTATGAAGAATAATTTTTGCAGCAGCAACTGTTTTGAGCAAGTGGTGCCCTGACAGAGATGCCTGAGGATATGAGGAAAAACTTCTTCCCAGCAAGAGTTGTTAGGCATTGGCCCAGGCTGCCCAGGGCAGTGGTGGAGTCACCATCCCTGGAGGGGTTCAAAAAACACTTAGTTGTGGTACTTAGGGCCATGGTTTAGTGGCATGGTGGTGACAGGTTGATGGTTGATGGTCCTAGAGGTCTCTTCCAAACCTTAATGATTCTGTGATATTTAGTCTGAAAAGACTCTCAGCTGATTTTATCCCCTTGTTTGAAGGAGGCTGATCACTCCTTTATCCAAAATAAATGGGGAATTCTCTGCTGTTCTGTTCACCTTCAGTCTCTAAGAGTTACTATAGCACTTCTGGCACTGCCAGAGATGTACAGGGCAGACTAACAGCAATAACCAGTCCTGAAGTTCATCTCTGAATGACTTTCAGACCACAGGAATCCTGAAGCCTTGCTGTGGTGCAGCTCAGGCAGCTATCAGGGCTGGGGTTCTTTGTAAAGCTTGTTCAAAACCAAACGTGTTTTCATGCCAATTTAAATAGGGAGCTGAAGATAAAATTCCAGCCAAAATATGCTCCATCTCTGTGTTCCCCAAAAGAGGTTGGTTATTTGAACTGCAAAGGCTACGTGTTCAACCAGCTAGGCTGGGGGGAGAATTCCTGCCCCAGACTAAACATTGAAATACAGTGAGGTTGTTTCGACATCAATTCCTGTTAAAGATTAGTGTTATGTGAACAGAGAAATCTCAGAGTGCACCAGAGGGTAAGAGGCAATCAGAACTGAACCACTGTAAGGAAGGGAGCATTGGAATTGTTCTTGTTGGGGGTATCTCTTAGTGAAGTGTTGCTTTGCTTTAGAGATGGTGTTCCAGAGAGATGCCAAACTTTGTGCTTAGAGCCATGTACTTAGAGACATGGTTTTGTGGGGACCTGGCAGTGTTGGCTTGATGGTTGGGCTTGATTATCATACAGTCAGAGAATGATTTGGCTTGGAAGGGACCTTAAAGATCATCTAGTTCCAACCCCCTGCCATGGGCAGGGATGCCACCCACAAGAGCAGGTTGCCCAGGGTCCATCCAGCCTGGCCTTGGACACTGCCAGGGATGGGGCAGCCACAACCTCTCTGGGCAACCTGTTCCAGTGTCTCACCACCCTCTGGGTAAAGAGTTTCTTCCTAACATCTAATCTAACTCTTCTCTCTTTCAGTTTTAAGCCATCCCTCCTTGTCCTGTCACTATCTGCCCATGTGCTAATTCTTTCTCTTCCTTTTTTGTCAGCTCCCTTTAAGCATTGGTAGGCCACAAGAAGGTCTCCCTGGAGTCTTTTGTCAAGCTGAACAACCCCAACTCTCAGCCTGGCTTCACAGCAGACAGCTTCCAACCCTCAGATTATTTCTGTGGCCTCCTCTGGCCCTGCTTCCCCAGGTCCCCATATTTCTTATGCTGAGAGCCCTAGAGCTGGGTGCAGTACTCCAGGTGGGGTCTCACAGAGCAGAGTAGAGGAGATCTTAAAGGTCTCTTCCAACCCAAACAATTCCATGATTCTATGTGCTCAGTATTTATGTTTTTGGTTCCCTCCTCACCCCCATTTGTATTCAGAAAACAGCAAGAGGGGAAACACTGAACAATGGAACAACTAGGGGGAAGTTGCAGATATGGAAGAAGACACATGTGGCTCAGTCTGAAAATAACAAGGTATTAAATAAAATATCTTATTCTGGTTCTCTTCTCTTATTGTTTCTGTTTCTCTGTGGTTTGTGGGCTGAACTATGCATGTGGCTTCTGCCCTTGGCCATTCATGCCCATGCCCCTGCACAGAGCAGGACCTGCAGCCCTCTGCTTTGGCTGGGGCTGCAGCAGCTCAACACCTCGTGCCCCAGGCAGCCAAGAGGCTGTTTCTGTATTAGTCACAGGGAGCTAAGAAAGATGAGTGTAGGCTGCTGGGGGCTGTAGGCAAATGCACAGGTGCTTGTCCTTCCTGGGAGCCCTTCCTGGAAAGGTCTAGGGCTTCATACTGCATCCTCCCCCACAGTGGGTGTCCACGGTGAGACACCTACAGCCTGCAGAGCCTTTCTGCCCAAACCTAGGTCTCAAAGAGGAAAATCAGCTTTGTTTCTTGGCTGTTTCCTGGTAAGCAGGCTGCAAAAAGGAAGGTGCTGCTGCCTGTCCCCTGTGGCTTCCAGACTGCTGCTGGATGGGTGAGGAGGTCTTTGCTGCCATGCTCCTGCCCCTGCCCCTTCTGCTTCGCTTAGCCCAGAGCTTTAAAGGCCAAAGGATCCCAAGAAGCTTATGCAAACATGATTGTGACCCAAGTGTTGAAGCTCAAAGGCTTTTGGGGGTGGGTCTCTGGCCTTCTGGGACTTGGTGAAGATGCAGTAGACTGCTGGATGTCCCAGGAGACTCGGGGCTGTGTTGCAATGGTGGTGGTGAGGAAGGTCTTGGGATCCTGAGCCAAAGCTTTAGCTGCTTTGCCATCGGTGGAACAGTTTTATTCTCACCCTGCCTGTCTTCAGGTGCCTTTGTCAGCCAAGTGTTCACATGTTCTTGAGGGAGGAGAGGGTGTGAGGGCATTTCACAACACTTCTCCAAGAAAACAAAGCTTCCACTGTTCCCTCTCCCCTCCACAACTCTTGCAGCCATGTGTCACTGGGCTGAGAGGACTGAGGGCATTTCCAAGGGTGCTTTGCTAGGTCAGGTCTCATGGAGCAGGAGGTGGAGCAGAGGCTCCTCTCAGATGCTTGGCAAGGGTGGACACTCTTGGGTCCATCTCCCAGGGTTAGTGCTGGAGAAGGCTGCTGGAAAGTTGATTTTGCTGATTTCCCTGCTGTGGGGGTGTTCATCATGAGAATTCTTCACCATCTTTCTTGTTGTTGTGGAGTTTTGGGAGCTGAGGGAAGTGCTTTCTGCCAGCCAAACTTCTCTCTCTTTTCCTTTCTTCTTTATTAAAGACAATTTCTCCCCAAGCATTGCTTTAGTAAAGAAGCCAACTGCAGGGCAGGAGAAGGCTCAGCAGAGACAGCTTTCAAATGATGTTTGTTTTGTCAAATAAAACCCTTTTCTTCCTCAAAATAAGGAAAGAATGAAAACCATATATTTACATTGTGGTGCAGATACTTTTCATGAGCCAGAGCCAACAGGAACAAAACATTAACCCAACTCTTCCCAGCAAGTTGATTCAAACTTTAACTCCTGTAAAGTTAACTTCTCTGTGCAAAAAGATAAAAATAAAAGAATGGAGGAGAGGAATATTCCTAAACAGCATGAACAGAAGTGAAATCTGGCTGACTCCTGCTGCCAACTTGAAAGAACACTTGAGAGTAGGGAGAGTCTTAAATACTTTTGCTTCTACTAATTTGTATGTCCAATTATTTGTTCTCTTTTAAATCTCAGAGTGTCCTGACTAAGTAACACTGGGTATTGCTTCAAATGCAAAGATTGGGTGAAAAAGAGAGGGAATTAGTATGAAACATAGGAATGAAACACTTCAGGTTCATCAGGTTTTCAACTTTTAACCACTTTTTGACTTCTGGCTTTCCTCACCATGTGACCTTCATGTTTCACTAACCCTTTTTCTCCCTTTATTGCCTGCTGCTCTTTCAAACTGCTACTGAAGTGGAAGTGTTAAAAGAAGAGTTCCCCTGGATTCTTGGGAACTCCATGTGCTGTTTCATCCCAGCAATTCCCTGATCAGAAAGTATTTTGACTATATGTGAGCTCAGGCTTCTTCCCCCTGGCCAGGGCTGGGATTCTCTCAGGATGAAGCTGGATGAAGCCTCCTTGAGGTGCTGGTCTTTGCCCACATGTATGGCTGTGCTCCCAGCCCTGCCTTGTCTGAGCTGCACTGTTTGCTCTCATTCTTTGGCTCCAATCTCTGTGTTTATGCTGGAAAGGGGTTGTTGGGAAGGGGTTGCAGAAGGGGGAAGGGATAGACTGCAGGAGAGTTTTCTTTTCCTGGGATTCATGTGTGCTCCTCCTGCAAGACTGAGAAATGGAGTCCAGGAGATGGACTCCTGTCCTGGGGCAGACTGGACACTGGGATTTGGAGATTCTAGGTAAGGACTGCAGCTCCACAGATATCACCAGGCAGGAATAGGCTCTTCAGCTGGTTAAGAAGGATGCAACCTCTAAAAAGTAAGCACATGTGGTTTAGGATGTCCTAATATCACCCTGAAGTGCAGGTTTGGTCCTGCTCCAAGGGCACTCAGCTTTGTGAATCATCAGCATTATTTCCTGCACTACCTCTATTTTACTCAGTTTCTTCTCTGTGCCTAACCTTGCATGAGGTATCAGATGTAGGAAGCTTAATTTAACTTTCCAACTTAATTAGTGTATTCTGCAGCCTCCTCTTCAAACAAACCCTTGCAGCATTGGCCCATCCCTGCAGCCCAGCACCATCCTGTCTCTCCCTGTCACAGCAGCTGAGCTGCTGATGCATCTCTTGGGTGGGATCCAGTTTAGCAGGTATCATGGTGGGTTTATTTTCCCAACAAGACAATATGATGACTTTTGGACCAACTTCCTTTCTAGGTCCTGTATTCCCTTTCCCCACCTGCTCCAAGACCATTTGGGCTGAAGGCAGAGGTGCAAACTTTGACTGTTCCTAAACCTAGATATGAAGAACCTCAAACACTTACTAAAATGTCTCAGGCTGAGGAGGGCCCTTGAGGAAATGTGTTCCACCCTGTCCCATGGATACAGCAGGTATCTTCCAGGATGTGCCAAATGGTTTCATGTCAGAAGAGCTGGGGAGTGCAGTGGATGCCAATCCACTAACAAGAGACAGGACAAGAGGGAAGAGCCTCAAGTTGCACCAGGGGAGGTTCAGGTTGGCCATGAGGAACAATTTCTTCCCCAAAAGGGTTGCCCAGGCCAGGCCCAGGCTGCCCAGGTGGGGTCACCATCCCTGGAGGGGTTTAAAAGATGTGCAGATGTGGTGTTGAGGAACATGGTGCAGTGGTGACCTGGCAGTGCTGGCTAACAGTTGGACTTGATGATCCCCAAGGTCTTTTCCAACCCAAACAAGTCTATGATGCTGTGATTCAATGGTATGATGAGAAGTGATAAAGCTCTGGTGCTGCTGTGAAGTGGACAAGTGTGGTGCTGGCATGTCCAACCTGCTGGAGTGGGCACTGGGCACCTGGGGAGCACCCTGCTCATGCTGCCATGTGGCCACCAAGGATGGGGCTCATCCACAGCAGCATGGACATGGCTGCTCAGGGGTCACTCTGCAGAGCTGCTTGGACAAATTCTGCTGTGGGCTTGGTGAAGGGCTGAGCTTTTGCACAGGGAAAGGTGTTTGCTCTGCTCTGCAGCTTCTGGTGCTTTCATTCTCTTCGGTGAGAGCTAATTTGGGAAGGGGAACTCCAGCACACAGAGATGACTGGGGTGTCCATGCTGCTGTTGTCCCTCAGCTGGGGTTTAGGTTCATGCCTGGTGTGCAGAAGCCAACAATCACACAGAGCTGAGATCCACCTCCCAACCTTCCATGCAGCTCTGCACAGAAAGGGGTTCCAGGGGCTGGTTCACAAAGCTAGAACCCACACTGCTCTTCTGAGGGGCTGCAGGGTTTTACACAGGGTACAACAAAGGAGAGTTGCACAGGACTTGTTCATTGGTCACCTCTTGGTCACCTAAATAATGTCCTTTTGTGCCTGCTGTGATTAGTGGCTGGTTCATTATACAGAGGTGGTCTGATATTAACAGGTTGGATCTCCTGAGGAGGTGATTTTCACCATGCTAATTAGTCTCAGGTTAATTGAAGTTACCTTCAGGAGATCTTTTCTCCCCTTCCTTATCCCCCTGGTCAGGAGGTGATTCATCTAACTGGAATTCAGCCCATCCCAGTGTTATCTTGTGTTATCTTTTTGTGATGCCTTACTTTGAGAAGCAGAGTTTCCACATGGTGATTCTCTGAGGATCACAGTGATGTTGGCTGGCAGTGGGAAACCATCTGAACCCTCAGCTCTTGGGTTTCAGCCCTCACCTTGACCACTGTCAATGGAAGAGATGAAAACTGCCTTTCCTGGGCATATCACCTAACTAAAACCTCTGTGGAAGATGAATTTTCTCTTCCCCACTGAGCATCTGTCCCAAGAGTTCCTCTCTTCATTGCTCTTTGCTTTCAAAGCATGGTAACTTTCCAAAGCCACTGCTCATGCTTTTTGCCTTCTGCTCATCTCTGTTTCAACACAACTCCAGCTTGTCTCTCATGAGGTCAAACAAGCTGAGGTATGTTGGTTCCACCTCTTTCTCTCCTCCAGCCCCTCCTCCTCTGTGTGACTACTGTACTAGCCTGGGAGCCTCAGGCTGGTCCCAGGGTGCTGGGAAGATGACACCAATATCACAATTCATTTGGTGAAGTTAATCTCTGCAAAGTTATTTTCCCTCCATTTCTTGGCCCATGGGTTCTACTACTTCAAATACAAATCTATTTCCCTTTAGGTCACCAGCCACTGTTGGAGTAATAAATGCTAAGGAATAAACATTGCTTAAGTGTTTGGCTTCTTTTTCCCCTTTTGCAATACAAACTGAAATGAGAACTTTCTTCTCATGAAATCATCTGCTCATTTTAAAGGCCACTTTTGTGCTTCTGACAAAATGCTCAATTGAGAGGAATCAAGCCAGTTAATTCCTTATTTTCTGATTTCAGTGTTGGGGCAATAACCCTGGATATTGAAGTAAAGCATCCTGGAAGTAAAACATTAACATGGGCAGCAGTAACTCTGAGCTGTTTCTCACCAAAGCATTCCAGGTCTTGCCAGGAAGTAAAAATAACAGCAAAGAAAATGGCTTTTTTCTTTTTTCCTTTTCTTTTTTCCTCCTTTTCCCCCAACCCAGCCCCTCTTCTCTGGTGAGACTGCTTGTGTGCTGTGGCACTCATCCTGGAGACAGCACACACCAGAGCTGCTGGCACTGCCCAGCTAACACTGCCCTTTAGTCCCTGGCTCTGCTGTGTCTTGGTAACCTAGAAATGCAATTCTCCTTAGCTGCTCTCCTAGGAGGTCACTTCTGCTTTTGCTGGCTATTTACTGAGTCTGCTCTCTGCCTGGGAAGCTCAACAAGTCTCTGATTTTGTTTCTTGCAGGCACAGCCTGGCAGAGTGTATGCTGCTACTGAGGTTACCACCAATTCCCCAGCCCAGAGAAGACCTCTGGTTTATCCAGCACCACTTGGGACTCCTGAGTGAGGACACAGCAGCAGCAGCAGCAGTTCAAAGAGTTCATTAGACCTTTTGGCAAACCAGTTGAGTTTCTGACAGGGAAACTCAGTGCCTGCTCCTGCTCTTTGTGGAACTAGTTTTGCATTTCTCACATCTGTGAACATTCTAAACCAAGAGGTTCCTAATGTCAGAGAAGCTCAGGTGCTTTCCTCTAAATCCCTCTGGAGGCAAAGCAGACTAACAGAAAACAACAATTTCTCTCAAGGAAAGCTAAAGCACCAAATTCATGACTTTGCAAGTCTACAGCACCTTGTGTGGAGCTAGACTGGCCACCCAAGGGATGCCAGCTCTGCCCAGGGGACAGTAAGCTGTGATCTCCTGCTGCTCTTCTATTAATCATGTTTTGGAAGGGTAGTTCCCAATAAAAATGCTTCTTTTTGGTTCAAGGTCAGGCATTACCTGTGGGAGCCCCAGTCTGGACAGATGTAAGAGATGTTTTCACTGTGGGCAAGAAGAGTTTTGGCAGCTGATCCTGAGCTGCTCTGGGCAAGATAGAATCACAGCATGGTTGAAGTTAGAAAAGACCTTTAAGATGATCAAGTCCAACAATCAACCCAACACTCACATGACATTAAATCATGTCACCAACTGCCATGTCCACACATTTTTTTAACCTCTCCAGGGATGGTGACTCCACCACTGCCCTGGGCAGCCTGGGCCAATGCCTAACCACTCTGACAGGGAAGAAATTCTTCCTAATGTCCAACCTAAACCTCCCCTGGTGCAACTTGAGGCTGTTTCCTCTTATCTTATCACTAGTGGCCTGGGAGAAGAGACCAACCCTCACCTGGTTCCAGCCTCCTCCCAGGGAGCTGCAGAGAATGAGAAGGTCTCCCCTGAGCCTCCTTTTCTCCAGGCTAACCAAACCCAGTTCCCTCAGCTGCTCCTCACAGCACTTGTGCTCTAGACCCTTCACCAGCTTCCCTGCCCTTCTTTGGACATGCTCCAGCCAGACTGAGCAGCTCTGGCCTGAAGGAGAGAGTATCTAGATGTAGATGCAAATAAAAGCAAGCAGATCAGCTCTGTTTGCCATCTGCCAGGTTGGGGCAGTTATATCTTGTTAGAAGAAGTCCTTCCTTGGGCAGAAACAGAAGGAGCCTGCAGGGAAAGGAGAGCATAAGCATGGTGGGGAATGCTGGGCAAACCAAGGCTATTGCAGAGGAATGAAAAGCCCTGGTTTAGTGTGAGTGTGACCTCCTTCTCAGAGAAGAGAAATCACAAGTGTTCTAGGAGTGGGCAGGAGCCTTCTTAATATACTCCTAGAAACCAGTGAGGTGCCAGCAGAACACATGCCCCAAGCCCCCAAAGATGCTGCAGTTCCATTGCCACCCTCTGCTCGCCAGGGACACAGCAGTTAAAGATCTCTCTTACCTCGAATGACCTTTGCAGGAGGCTGAAGCATTTGCATTTTGATGCACTGGCGTTTTCTCCACCAAAGAAACATCAGAATTTTTATCACCTTCAACAACTGTGTTGCCAGGGGCAACGCTGCTAAATCTGCCTGCCAGCATGGGGCTGGGTGTGCAGCAGAGGGCACTGTTTGTGTGGGAAAAATGCGGATTTAGAGCAGAAGGAAATGCTAAATCTGCCTTGAACCTCGGGCAAGAGCTGGGGTCTGAGCCTCTGGTATTGCTAATAGCCATGGCAACGGTATCAGTCAGATGCACATGGGAATCTGCCTGCAGATTCCCTTGCATCTGGCTGGGGGTGGTTGGGAAAATGCTGATGGTGACATGGAACTTCTCTTGGATAATCCCTGGCCCAGAGGACTCCTGAAAGAGAGTCCTAAAGAGATGAAAAGATACTCCTAAAAAGATACCTTCTGAAGCATTGCTGTTCTCCTCCTTGATAGCACGGCTCCAGTTCCTAGGATACTGCCTGTCCTGTTCTAAAAGGAAAACTCTGGGAGGTAAAATAGCTCAGGAGGTATTTGCTGGGGTTGTTTAGAGGAGAAAACCAAAGAGCAGTAGAAGTCCTGACATCCATTTGCTCAGCTGAACTTCTCCAGCACAGACCATAGAGCTCCAACCTAGCCTTGGACTCTGCTCTGCTGACAGTGCTCTTAGATTTCTGTTAGCATGGAGACAAAAGTGATCCCATGGATTAAATTGTTAATGTTGAAGTGAGAATGAGGAAGTCATGCTTTGTTTGGGGGAAGCCCTGAGTCCTGCTCTGGCACTTGCTAACCTTTAGGGAGACCTTCAGGACATTTCAAGTTCATGTCAAGTACAACAAGGGCAAGTGGAGGGTCCTGAAACTGTGGAAGGAATAACCTCCTGGAGCAGGACAGGTTAGGGGTTGAGCTGCTGGAAAGCAGCTCTGTGGAGAAGGACCTGGGAATGCTGGTGGAAAACAGCTGGCAATGAGCTGGCAATGTGCCCTAGTGGCCAAGGCCAATGGTCTCCTGAGCTGCAGGAAGAAGAGTGTGACTAGCAGGTCAAGGGAGGTTCTCCTCCCCCTCTGCTCTGCCCTAGTCAGGTCACATCTGGGCTCCTGGGTCTAGTTCTGGGCTCCTCAGTTCAAGAGAGACAAGGAACTACTGGAGAGAGTCCAGCAGAGGCTAGGAAGGCACTGGAGCATCTCTGGCAGGAGGAAAGGCTGAGAGCCCTGGGGCTGCTTAGCCTGGAGAAAAGCAGCCCCACAGGGGAGTTGATCAATGTTGAGCAACAGCTAAAGGCTCAAGGGGGGCAAGAGGCTGGGGCCAGACTCTGCTCAGTGGTGCCCAGGGACAGGCCAAGGGGCACTGGGCACAAACTGGAACCCAGGAGGTTCCACCTGAACAGCAGGAGGAGAAAGTTGTTTGGTGTGAGGGTGCAGAGCTCTGGCCCAGGCTTTGCAAAGAGGCTGTGGAGTCTCCTTGTGTGGAGAGATTGCCAAGGCAGCTGGAGGTGACCCTGGGCAAGCTGCTGTGGGTGACCCTGCTGGAGCAGAGGGTTGGGCTGGATGATCCCCAGAGGTCCCTTCCAACCCTCATCATGCTGGGATTCTGGGATTTTGTCTGGTCTTTCAATTCCACCATCTTCATAAGGATGAGCCTGACAGCCCTTGATATTTTAAGGCATTTCTTCCTTAAGGAAAGCTGAGTGATGCTCACCAAGGGGCAGTGGATGCTGTGGCAGCTTGCATTCTCTAATGAGGATGGTGAACATTTCTCTACCAGAGGCTGCTGGGAGCCTGGGAAGGGAGGCAGAAGCTAGACTGTTAAATTTTGTGTTTCTGCATTTAAGAGGAAACTCTGACAAATCAGACAAGAAAATGACATGTTGCAGGAAATAGTGAAGCTGCTGGTAGGCTGCTGGTGTCCCTATTTAACTTCCTAGCAGTTAGGGTTTTGTTGTTGTTGTTTTGCTAGGCTTTGTAAGAGAAGAAAAATTGTCCTGTCTTTCACAGAGGGAATCAGCAGAAGTGAGCTGCCCTGCAGATAGGCACTCAGAGCAAATCTCCCCTTGCCACTGTCACTTCAGGCTGTGTTTCATGGAGACATGAAATCTCTTAGGAAGAGAAAGGCTCAACTTCCACCTGATACCTCCCTTTCAGACTGTGTTTCTGCTGGGGAACTGGCAGTGACTGATCTAGAGGAACTTACCTGGGTTTGTAGCATGATATCAGCACAGGTCCTGCCCCTGGGACAGACCTGTGTCTACATGATGGGTCCTGGAGTGGCAGGAGTAGAGCACAAAGAGGTTCTGCCATGTGGCTACGTGCAATGAACTCAGTAGCTGGCTGGAACCTCCAAGAGCAATGTGAGCTCACTATCTATTTTGTGTTGAGTAAACATCTTGAATAACTTCATGATGTTAAGTAGGAACCCTGATAGTTATGTGGTGTTTTGGTTTTAAATAAGCTGACTTGAATGAGAGGGTAGAAGGTAGTGGGGTGATAAAAAGGGAGCCAGGAAAACCAAAACCTTCAGAGAGGAAGGAGGGGGGAAACTGTAAGGGAGAAAAGAGAATAAAATCAGTAGCTAGAGCCCTGAATGGTTTATAAATAGCAGTAAAGTCAGATGGGCAGTCAGTACCAAATGGACTTTCACTGCTGCTGACAATTAACCTCTCACAGCGTCCCTGGCCATGGAAGGAACTTCATGATTCCCCAAATAAACCTCTCTCTGGCTATAAATACATGCTGACTCACAGGCTGCAGTGCCCAAACCCCTGTGGTTTGGCTGCTGGACATCAGGTGTCCATGCAGCCTCTGAGGCAGTCTGTGCTTTTGCTTCTGGTACCCACTTCAGGAAGGAGGGAAGAGAGATGAGCATCACTGGCACCACAGCCAAGGGATGTGGAAGTGGCTCCAGGGTCAGCAAAAGCTGCTGAAAGCAAAGGTGCAGCCTGCTCTCTTCCCAGAAAGGTCTGGAAGGGCAGGTGTATAGGAAGAGGGTCAGGTTTTCTTGCTGGCCTGAATTTTGGGGGAAATGGGACACAGCTCAGCCACTGCTCTGGGCAGATAGATTTTCCTGGTTTAGGTTCAGATGCTTGCATGGGAAAATCAGGATGTGAGGGGCAACAAGTCAGTGAAACCTAAGTTATTCCTGGAGTTTAGGACCCCTCCTATATCAAGAGCATGTAGCACCTGCTGTTAACAGCCACCTGAAGGTGCTTGCTGGGTAACAGGGAGATTTCCCAGGGCCAGGCTGTGAGGTCACTCAGCATCATCCAGCTGAGGGAAGCAACCTGCTCTGCCTAATCCACCCATCAGCACTGCAGCTATATCTGACTTTGCATTTTAACATCTATTTGTCACTTCCTTTCTTGTTTTTTTCCTGCAAGGAAGTTATTCCATGTATTCAGCCCTGATCTGCCATTAGCTTCAGGTCAAGGGGTGAGATTCTGCCCCTGTGCTCTGGGGAGACCTCCCCTGCAGTGCTGGGGCCAGCTCTGGAGTCCTCAGCACAGCACAGACATGGACCTGTGGGAGCAGGGCGAGAGGAGGCCACAGAGATGATGTGAGGGCTGGAAGCTCTGTGCTGTGAGGCCAGGCTGAGAGAGTTGGGTTTGTTCAGCCTGGAGAAGAGAAGGCTCTAGGGAGACCTCACTGCAGCCTTGCAGTGCTTCAAGGGGCTACGAGAAAGATGAGGACAGAGTTTTTATCAGGAGCTGTTGGGACAGGCCAAGGGCTGATGGTTTGAAACTGAAAGAGAGAGGTTTGGAATAGATAGAAGGAAGAAATTTTCCATGCTGAGGGTGTTGAGAGCCTGTCCCAGGTTGCCTGGAGGGATGGAGGATGTCCTATGCCTGCAACCATTCCAGCTCAGGTTATTTGGGGCTGTGAGCTATGCCACCTGGGTGGTTCTTGCTGTCTGTGCAAAGAAACTTGGGCTGAATGATCTGAAGTGAGCAGCTCCCCATTTCCCCAGAGGTCAGCCTTTGAAGGTCAGGCTAGAGACATGCTTGTAGGAGAGCCAGGATGAAACATTCCCTGTAGCTGGCTGTGAATGTTACTGAAAAGCCCCCAGGTTCTGGCATGTCACCTTCAGAATTTACTGACTTCTTCTTGCTAAAATGCTTTTGAGCAATTGAGGAAGAGAAAACTGATGCTTGGGTTCCCCTGCATGGAGACTGAGGTCCTCAAGGACTCCTCTCTGTTTCTTTTCACTCTTTCTCTAATGCAGAGTGCAGAGTCATCTTCCTTCAGTGTAGCCACGTGCAGAGGCTGAGGTTAATCCTCACCTGACAGCCCAGCATGTGGGAAAGGGTTTGAAGTGTTACTGGAAACTCCCATGGAAAACCCAGGAGTTAATTTTAGCAGTCCCAGGTCTTGTTAGTGGATGTCATAATCTCTGAGTAACCCAGAGAAAACCTAAAAACAACAGCTACACCTCACAGCTGCTCACAACTCTTCTTGCCATTTCCTCCACCCTGGGAAGAAGTGAGGAGAAAGTGGTGAGGGGTTGAGCTGGGTGACCCCCAGAGGTCCCTTCCAGCCCTCCCCATGCTGGCTTCTGGGATTCTCTGAAGTAAAAGTTCCTTTTTTTTCTCTTGTAGATCTTGTGTGTGTGTGCTTCTCCCTTTCACCTTCTTCCAGGTTCTACTTCCCCAGCCCAGGTCAGCACTGCTGAAGAAGTTCACAAGTCTCCTTTACCAAGCACTAACACTTCCCTGATTGAGTTCTGAGTTAATTGCTCCATGTATACAGTACACAGTTAACCTTGAAGTCATTGATACCTCATTATTTTCAGCATCCTTGAGCAGTTTCCAGGGACACCATGGCCCTGAAGAGCCTCACTCTTTCCTTACTGAAAAGGAGGAGCCCAAGCCCACTGCAGGTAATGAGTTAATTAATTAGAAGGGCAGGGAAAGAACATGAAATGAGGTTTTTTCTAAATAAATAAGACCTTAAGGTTTTAATGGTAAGGTAAGGATTGCTATGGGCTGGTTTATTGTTCTTCAGCTCCAGGAATTGGCTGTATGGAGATGTTTTGTCTGAAAATATTAGGGATCAGAAGTGAATTCTAGTGCCTAGAAGGGGAAATACCTGAGGGGTGCACTGGGTCCTCCTGGTTCCTGCTAAACCCTCCCTGACACTGCCACAGGAGACTCCTGCTGTGCCCCTGGTTTGTGCTCCTGCATGGTGGGAGCTTCTGCTCCTCTTTGGTGTGGCACCTCCAGCTCCAAAGCCACCAGGACTTCACCCTGGTCTTCCTGGGGGCTACAGAAGGCAAAACATTAACAAATGAACTGAGCCTGCAGACCATGAGCCTGGCTTAGGTCTTTTCCTACAGCCACATCCACATCTTGTCCTGTTGCACAGCTAGGACAGAGGAGCAGGGACAGACCTGTCCCACCAGGACAGGGGCTCTGAAAACTCAAATTGTTGAGTCTCCTGTTACTGTATAAAACCCCCAAAAACAACAAACAAAAATACTCCAAAACCAACCAACCAAACCCCAAAAGCCCCACACCAAACCCCAAAAGCCCCACACCAAACCAAAGCCCCACAACCCTCTGTTTTACAACCCTGACTGTCCCAAAGCACAGGGCTTGGAAAAAGGCACCAGGTGTGGTTTCCCAAAGCTCCCAGTGATAAGGTGTGAGCTGGCCATCTGGAGACCAAGCAGTGGAGATAAACCTTCTCCTTCTCAGCATAGCCAGGAGGATTTACATGGTTCTGGTGAAGGCAGCACTCAGGTATTTGTACACTGCTCATTCTTGGGTGATGTTAGTCAGGGACAGTCCCAGGTCATGGGATTCTGGCCAGCAGTGACTACTCCAATCCTGTTTGTCCTTTCCTGGTCCTTCAGATGCACAGTAAAAACATGGAAAAGCTCCTTCTACAGAAGGTTCTAGCACCCAGCTAGATGCCAACAGGTCTCACTAGCTGCCAGGCAAGGATTGTTTCCTGTGTCTCTTCTGTCCACACCTTCTCTGGAAGCCTGGTGAGGTTACAGAATGGGGGCAAAGCCAGAGCTGTGTGTGCTCAAAAAGGCATCAAATTAAAGCTAGGTCTAATCTTAACAGGTCAGAAATGAACTTTGGGTAGGAAATCAGCCTTTTCCTCCTTCTTCTTTTAAGCAGTGAGTGTTTAGAGAGGTCTTCCAACAGGAGCAAGGGAAGGGAGAATGCTATGGCTGCAGGTGTAGTTGCCCTAGACAGCAAAATACCAAACCTCCTAGCCCAGGAAGGTCCTCTCAAGTCTTCCAGCCAGAAGGAAACCACTCTCCCTAAAGGGGGAACTTTTCCTGGCAGCTCTGTAGCAGCAGTGAATGTCTTGAGGAAACCCTGAGTGATTTATTTCCCTCCTAGTACTCTTGCTTGCTGCTTGAATCAAGAGCACAGTCTTCCTGCTGCTCGAGCTGCAGCCCAGCATCATTAATAAATAGCACTGGTAAGAAAGTGGAGTGGTTACATTGTCAGCTCCCCTTTGGAAGTTGCTCTGATTAGAATATCCATGAGTATAAATCCTGTTTGTGTGGTTAACCAGCTGTGCTAAATATCAAAGTGCATTCAGCCTTTACACTCTCTGTAGCAGCTAAGTGGCACTACCTGGTGCATCTGTTTAGTAAACTGCATAAACCTGAAGAGTTTGGCAATCATTATGAGTTGTTTTGTGCATTTGAGGGCTCTCTTTTGACTACCATGTAGGCACTGCTGGGCTTTGGTTCACAGCAATATTTACCTCTCTGCAGTTAAACCTCTGCTGAAAACTGGCTGTTCAGAAGGTGGACTCCAGAACTTTGCAGTGCCACTGTTCCTTTTTGCTCCACAGGCTCCACTGCCAGCAGATTTGGAACCCTTTGTTGTTTATAGGAAAGATGATACATTTGAAATGGGTGAAAAAACCCTGCATTTGAAATGTTCATGCCTGTTCAGATCAATGCTGACAGCTCAGCTTACATTGAGAGATTTAATGCATTCCTCCACCTGCTAAGCAAGAGAATTACTTGACCCTAAAAAATCTGTGCACAGTGAAGAAAAACCTCCTGAAATCACGTTGTGACTCATGGGGAAAGTGTGTTTCTGATTACTGCTGCAGGGACATGCCTATATTAGGGTAGCAGGAAGACTTGAGCTGGTTTTGCCTGCATGCAGGCTGGGACTGGGAGCAGAGGGGAGCATGGTGTTCCAGACCTGCAAGGTGTGTACTGCCTCTGCTTTTACTCCTGTGCTGGTCCTGCTGTCTTAAGACTGTGAAATGCTTGGACCAGTGTTTAAAGACTGAGGTCTCCTCTGGTTTGGTTGTGTCTGTGCTACAGTTCGTGGTGCAGACCTGGCCCAAGCTCTGTGTACTCTGCCCTGAGCTTTCTGCCTCTTGCACAGTGCTGTCCCTCTTGCTGCTCTCTCCTGCTAGTGTCCAAGCTCTGGAAGGGATCAGCTCTTGTACCTTACTTGTGCATCTTTGGGCTGACATTCTCAGCTCCACAAGCAAGTGACTGTGGGAATAGCAGCTTGCAGAAAAGCAGTGCTTGGCTCTTACCAAACCCTTCAGAGCAAGAGCTTGCTCACCTGGCCCAGGTTACCCTCAGGGCTCTGAAGCTGCTGCTTGAAGTTTTCATTTCCTGACTGCCTGGGCTTGGTAGTCCCAGAGCATCATTCCCACCTCCGTCTCCTCATTTCCTACACTGTTCTTCTTGGTCTTCAAACCCATGGAGCATCCCAGCAGCTGAGGACCTGGTGGCAGAGAACATCCTTTTGTTCTCAGCTTGTGCACGATTGCTTTTGCACAGAGAGAGCTCCAGGGAGCTTCAGGAAGCTTCTAGGGATGGGTGGGATCAGTGAAGGATCCTGCCTGTGCCTCTCCTCCCTGTGAGGGGTTAGGAGCAGCAGTGGGAGCTCAGGGCTTGCAGCCACACTGCTGCTGGTACCGTGGCAGGCAGCAAAAGCAGCCACATTGGCTGAGTCTTAGTCTGAAATTCCCAGATGCCAGCAACTTCTTGAGATCTTCACAACTCCTAAATTTGCACTAAAAACAAACAGAAATGCTGACAACTCCAGCCTGCTGATTTCACTGCTTAAAACACAGTTTTACTTTCTTTTTTTCCCTCCCCTCTCCTAAAGAGCTAACTCTTGCTGCAGAGAGCTGAAGCTGCCTCGACTCCTGACTCAGCACTAGCATTGTTACCCACCCCAGCTGCAGAACTTCGTGCTGTTGAGGATCTTCACCCAGTTTAGATTTGCTTCTCTTTGAGTTTGCAAGGCTGGAAGGGAGAACTGAACCTGCTTCTTGCAGACTGACAGATTACCCTGCCCAGTATGGCAGGGCTTGGGGGGAAAAAAATGTATTTTTGCTTTTAAAGGAGTGTCTTTTCAAAGCACAGCTGCATTTCAGCTTTCTGTTCATCATCTCTTGCTCAGTGCTAGAGGTGACAGGACAGGGTTGGCTCTCAAGTGTGGCTAAATACAATGGGAAGTCAGGAATGGCCTAGGAAATGTGGTTGAGCTGATTCCTATGTGGTGAAGCAGAGCACCTGCTGTGATTTGAAGTTACTATGTCCTTTTAGGGCACCAGTCTTGTGAGGAGCAGCTGAGGGAACTGGGGTTGGTTAGCCTGGAGAAAAGGAGGCTCAGGGGAGACCTTCTCATTCTCTCCAATTCCCTGAAAGGAGGTGGGAGCTAGGTGGGAGTTGGTCTCTTCTCCCAGGTAACAAGTGATAGGACAAGAGGAGACAGCCTCAAGTTGTGCCAGGAGAGGTTTAGATCAGGTATCAGGAAAAATTTCTTCCCAGAAAGAGTTGTTAGGCATTGGCCCAGGCTGCCCAGGGCAGTGGTGGAGTCACCATCCCTGGAGGGGTTTAAAAAGCATGAGACATGGCACTTGGTGACATGTTTTGGTGGCATGAGGGTGTTGGGTCAACTGTTGGACTCAGTGATCTTAGAGGTCTCTTCCAACCTTAATGATTCCATGATTCCTAGCTGGATAACCTAGGCAAGTCACAAGAATGGCACTTGTAGAGAATATCATTTAGTGCTTAAAGATCCAAACCTGCAGCAGCTGAAGTCACTTCCAGCCATAAGCCCAAAGACTGCTGAGGTAAAGAACAGGACCAAGCTCAGTGCAGACACCCTGGCATTCAGCACCTGGTTGGATCTGTTTGCTAGAGCAGAGTGGTGTTTTCCCCTGAGCTCTGGTGATTTAGAAAAGCTATCTTTGGTAGAGTAAGGATTTTCAGTGTTCCTTGCCAGGATGGCTTCATTCACACTGCTTCTGATGAGCAATATTCCTCTCCCCAGTCATTTATTGATCTCCATCCTCTCCAGATGCCTCCATGGAGCTGGTGCACAGATACTGAAGGGAAAGAGGGACTAGGAGTGCAGCCTTCTGCAAGGTAATGAGCAGTGAGTTGCCTGTGCTGCATTTACCAGAGAAACCAAAGAAAACTTTAGTCAGCACTAAATCTATTCCCTTTTTTTTTGGCTGCATCTGCCACTCTTGAGAGGATCAGCTGCAGGCCAGGGTCTGTGACTGGCAACCAACAGCAGCAGCAGCAGAGGGTCTCAGGCTTCAGTGGAGAGAGAACAATCTAGAATGTGTTAGATCAATATAGTCTGGGAGTTTGGGGTTTTTTTTGTGGTTTGGGGGTTGTTGGTTGTTTGTTTCAATTGTGTTTTTTGTTTGTTTTTGTTATCTTGGTGTACTTAAATCAATTACAACCCAAATCTGAAGCAATCTCCCAGTGGCTCCCTCTGAGAAGTCATGGAGGAGAGGTAGAGGTTTTGCAGGCAGGGGAAAAGAGTAGATGGGATGTATTTAGGGGTTCTATTTACCTTTCATTTAGCTGCAGGTGCATGTGGGAATGTTAGAGTTTTCCAAATGTGGTGTCCTCTGCATCCTGATGAAGCAATTACAGAATGGGCAGCAAGTTGATCAGGCAGCCAGAGCTGCAAACTAATTACAATTTCCTGTCCAACTGGAAGAGGGCATGGAGAAGGGGCTCCATGAGAGCCTCTCTTGGCTCTGGTGACAGCAGTTATTTTAATTAATGAGAATAAACTTATTAAATTTGCAGATGGCACAAAGCTGAGCTGGGCTACAAGGATGGGAAAGGACAGGATCAGAATCCAAATTGAGGATGACAAGGTGGACAAATCAGGATGTCATGCAATAAGGGCACAAAGAAATGTCTAAATATAGACAGGAATCATCTATAATAATGAGGGCACAAAGAAATGACTAAATATAGACATGTTGCAGCACAGCAGATGGGGTCCAGGGTTGGGGTGGGCTGGCACCTGCCAGTGGGGCATCAGCTCTGAGCTGCTGTGCTGTGCCTGGGGCAGCACAGGGCTGCATCATGCACCAGGTCAGCTTGCTCTGCCCATCAGCAGGGCAGGTTTGGTAGCCCAGAGGTTGGGCTGCATGATGCATCAGGTCATCTTGCTCTGCTCATCAGCAGGGCAGGTTTTGGTAGCCCAGGCTTTGGGCTGCATCATTCACCAGGTCAGCTTGCTCTGCCCATCAGCAGGGCTGGTTTTGGTAGCCCAGAGGTTGGGCTGCATGATGCACCAGGTCAGTTTGCTCTGCTCATCAGCAGGGCAGGGTTTGGTAGCCCACAGTTTGGGCTGCATGATGCACCAGGTCAGCTTGCTCTGCCCATCAGCAGGGCAGGGTTTGGTAGCCCAGAGGTTGGGCTGCCTGATGCACCAGGTCAGCTTGCTCTGCTCATCAGCAGGGCAGGTTTTGGTAGCCCACAGTTTAACTGCATTGAATATGGAGCAGGTGGAGGCAGTGCTTGGAGAAGATGAAGAGGAATGATCAGAGGGCTGGAAACTTGGACTTGCAAAGGAAGATGGAGAATACTTAATCTACAATAAAGGCTTTTTGTGCATGCCATCATCTTCAGATTTGCAGATGTTACTGCAGAGGGTAAGGGCGTGTTGAGTATGGTCTGACCTTCGTGGCAGGGCTGGAAATGGTGGGAATTGCTGGCTAGGTGTCAGGAATACACTGTTCTGGAACTCCTGCTGCAGAAGTAGGAAGGCATCTAACACAAGAAGCAGGTGCCAAAGAAGGAAAAGAAGTGTCCTACTTATTTCTGTATTGCTTTTCTTGGGAAACCTCAAGTCTAACCCCAGAGCTGCAGTGTCCTTCTGAAGGCAGCACTTTCTGCTCTTGGACTGGTCATCTTCCTAGTCCTAGCTAGTGAGGGCTCAGTCACCATGCAGGTGCCTCCTAGCTGGGGCTTGTTTTGCAAACACACTGGAGTGGGTTTGTATGTGTGCAGGAGATCTGCTGCTTCCTCCCAGATTGGGGAAGAAATTCACAATTTAATAAGCAGCCAGAATTTCCCTTCTGGAAAATGGAGATGATAACAGAAGGAAAAGAACAGAAATCCATTAATATTTGATAAAGCATTCAGACACCAGAGCAGGGGGAGCCATAGAAAAGCCTCTGAGGAAATAAACAAATTTCTGTCTTCAGAGCAGATGTTGAAATAATTATAGTAAATAAGGCACAAGGCCACAGACTGAACAGTGAGAACAGAATGGGGCTGCTGGATCCCTGCTCACTGCCTGTGCACTGAGGGAGGCAGAAAGCCCCTGCAAGAAAGAATCCTCTCAGAAAATGCACTTCTACAAGCAGGTTTATTTAAATTCAGGCAGAAATCCTGGGTTTCATGTTTCCAAGGTTTGGAGAACTTGACTTTGCAATCCTGGTGATCAGGTGAAGCACAACACGAGGTGAGCTCCAGTGCAGGGAGAAACAAGGAGACTGTATAGCTGCAGTGAAGTATTCTGCTATAGGCTGAGAGTTGGGGTTGTTCAGTCTGCAGAGGAGAAGGCTTCCAGGAGCCCTTCTGGTGGCCTTTCAGTATCTGAAGGGGGCTACAAAAAAGCTGGGGAGGGACTGTGTAGGAGGTCAGACAGTGATAGAACCAGGGGAAATGGGTGTAAGCTAGAGGAGGGGAGATTTAGGTTGGATATTAGGAGGAAGTTCTTCACTGTTAGGGTGGGGAGACACTGGAACAGGTTGCCCAGAGAGGCTGTGGAAGCTCCATCCCTGGAAGCTTTTAAGGCCAGGCTGGCTGGGGCCCTGGGCAACCTGATCTAGTGGGAGGTGTCCCTGCCAGGCAGTGGGGTTGGAACTAGATGATCTTGGAGGTCCCTTCCAACTCTGAAAACTGTATGATTCTATGATTTACAAAGAAAATCACCAGCAGAAGGCATTTTGACAATTCAAATACAGCATAGGTGTTCAGAACAGACAGGCAAGCTCTGGGTAACCTTTGTGCCTGCAAAGTCCAGTTGTGATGCTGACAGCAACCTTCCAGTCCCCAGGGGGAAAGTCTTAGTGCTCAGATAACATAAACCAACCACTGGCAGAGAGACAGAAGTTAACCTTTTTTATCTTTGTGTCTCTAGGAACAGTCCAAAAAAGCCTTGAATGTTTCTACCATTCACCTTCCCATCCTTCCTCATCCCAAATTCCACCCTGTAGTGCTAACTAAACAACCCCCACTGCTGGCAGACTGGTAGAGGTGAGCCCTGGGTCTCTGATCTGCTTCAGCTCTACAAATAGGAGCTTTTTTATTTTGGATTCTCACCTGTTCTGTGGTTCAGAAGCTTGCACAACCTTGGCTTTAATGCACAACAACTCCATAACACTGCTAACATGAGGAGCTCCTAAGGTGGGGGATGGCAACCAGCAAGCAGAGGAACTTATTTCATATTCAGACTGTATTAATGCTTTAGCAACTTGTTTTCTGAGGACCACACAAAGGACTTGTATCCTGAAATGTGCTGAGATGCTGTATTTCTCCACAATTTCCTCCATCCCCAGCTAGTAATTGACATCAGTGAAGTGCAGAGTGGTTCCAGGAGGTGCATAGAATGTTCTAGGTTGGAAGGAACTTTTCAAGGTCATCTAGCCCAATCCCTGCAGTCACCAGGGACATCTGCAACTAGAGGAGGTTGCTCAAAGTCCCAAACAACCTGACCTGGAAAGGTTCCAGGCATGGGACATCTCCCACCTCTCTGGGCAACCTAGGACAGGCTCTCACCACCCTCAGCATAAAACATTTCTTCCTTCTATCTAATCTAAATCTCCCTCTTTTAGTTTCAAACCATCAGCCCTTGGCCTGTCCCAACATCTCCTGCTGAAAAGTCTCTCCCCAGGCCTTTAAGTACTGCAAGGCTGCAAGAAGGTGTTCACAGAAAATGGGACAGAATCCATGCCAGAAGGTGAAGCTCTGAATTTCTGGCTGGTAGCAGTAGTGCTGATTTCAGTCTGTATTGCATCTGCCATGTGGGAGTAGCTCTGGTTTAGCAATGTTGCTTTTCTAGAGAGAGGAGAGAACTTCAGGAGTGGTTCAGATGAGGTTTGGTCTCCTGAGGGAGGAGAGAACTTCAGGAATGGCTCAGATGAGCTATGGTCTCTGAGGGGTTTGAGTCCTTTGGTCTCTGAACCATTCATGTTGTTCCTGTTGCAGCAACTTGCTGTAGAGTCCCTTGTGTCCCTTCCATGGTGCTATGTTCTGGCTGTGACCTGCACCTTATGCACCATCTGCATGGTCCCTTTGTGCTGGTGGGGCTGTTCAGCACAACCAGACAGAGCTCTAATGCTTAACCCTTGATTTATTCATGTGTTGGGGCAGCACTTGTCCACCTGCACCTACTCAAGTG
>VWZX01009222.1:71345-90300 GCA_013399015.1 Galbula dea | reverse complement strand
CCATCCTTCTCCCCCATCCCTCTCCCCCATCCCTCTCCCCTTTCCCTCTCCCCTGCATTTCATGCCCCATGTTTCTGGCAGCACTGGGAGGATGCAGAGCTTGTCCCCAAACTTGGCTCCAACCACTTTGTGAAATGTGGACTGTCTTGATGTGAGGGAGGTAAAAGGAAGGTGCTAGCAGCAGTGTAGCTAAGGGAAAGCTCTCAGGAAGATGTCCTGAGGGCAGTTGCAATACAGCAGCAGCAGTGTGCATGGTGCAGGTGCTGCTCCCAGCCTCCAGCCTGCACCTACAGAGCTCTTTTGCCCGAGATGAAATGTCTCAGAGGCACACCGAGGGCTGATCTCTCCTCCTCACTGTCAGGAGTGGTGATCCCAGTCTGATGGTGCCCTTCTTCTACAAACCTAGAGGCAAGAAGCTGTTCCTAGAGTATCTCAGGGACCCTCAGCCCTCCAGGAACCAGCTCTGGGCAAACGCTGCCTTCAGAGGTGGCCAAACACAGACCAGCAGGAGCCCAGTACTGCTGGGCTGGGCTGCAAGTATCTGGGGTGGATAAACCAGAAAAGCACAGCATGGTGGAGAGATGCCTCCTTGAAGCCTTGGAAGCAGGATGGGTCTGTGATGCATCTGTTTCAGCTCCAGCGTTTGTGCTCCTGATCTGCTGGGCGCTTGAGGAGGGAAGGTGCTGGGATGCCACAGGCAGAACATCTCCATTGCTGCAAGAACAAGAGAGGAGATGTCACCCCCAGCGTGAACCATTGTCCAGCACACGCAGTTCTTGCTGTGTTACATCCCCCTCCCTTGTGACAGCAGGACAAACCTCGCCCCCGTCCCAGCAGCCAGCTGGAAGCAGGGCTTCCCTGTGCCTTCCCCCTCTTGGACAGACAGGAAAACCTTCCCTGCTGTTCTTTTGTCTTGCTGGTAGCAGCTGCAGCTGGTTCCTTTCTGCTCCTGTGATATCTTCCCTCTGGCCCCCACAGAGCTTTGGAAAGGGGAGGTCAAAAGATGCTGGCTTGCTTTTATTTATTTATTTAGGGGGGCAAAATTAAATGCAGATTTCGTCCTTTCCTGTGCCTTGTAGAGCAGAGACTAGAAAACCACATTTCCTTACTGTAGCCTGAAGTCCTGCCCCTTTGAAAATTAACTCCTGGGCATGGCTGGGATCCTGGTTTCTGGGAGTATTTGGCTGTGCTGCAGTGACAGGCTCTGAAACTGTTCCCATCCTACATTCAAATAAAGCCATCTGCCAGGAGTCCTTGTACTTCTGCCAGACCACTGAACTGGCCCATGCAGGACAATTCTGGGATGGTTCTTCTGCACCTCATAAAACCTCCTTAAATGCAGATATTAGACCAGCCCTACCTTTGATTTTATGGAGCATTTCTGAGGCTTTCAGTTGTATTAATGGCTACGTGAGTGCATGCTTTGTGATACAGAGCAGGGGAAAAACCAGCCCAGTGGGGACTGGAAGGAAACTGAATTACATCCTGCCTGGGCTGTAAGTGAAAATTAAACTGAAATTTCCCCAGGTGAAAGGCCAGCAAAGTGCCTGTGCAGCTGAGCATGGCTGGGCTCTTCCCCTCTGCCTTTCACACCACATCTTCTGCCTGGAGTCATTACAAGGCAACACAATTTGCATTTCCATTTTGATAGGTAGACCCACATTTATGTGCTCTTTGCATCTCTGTTATTGCTGTTTCGGTGCTGACTAACTGCTGGAGCATAATTAAGATCTGAATGGTTAGGCTGAGGGGAGGGGAGGGGGGAAAATATCACACAGTAGCTGTGACAGTCATAAAACTCTGGAATTTATGATTTTAAGTGTTGGTGAAAGGTACCAGATAGCCTGAGAGAAGTCCTGTGTGTACACTTCAACTAATGAGCCTTATCTCTAGTCTGGAAGAGCAAGTGTGTCCCAAAGAGACCTCACTGCATGCAGACATCTCCTCCCTGTGTGTGTGTGTTCACTGTGGGGACACTTACCACTCCCCAGCAGTTCTAGGGAGAGGGAGAACTGAGAACCATCAGACTCTGCAGATCAAATCAGCATCCATTAGATAGCACTTTTCCCCTAAACTTGAAGTGATGACAAGCTGAAGGGTTACCAGTGACAAGGTGAAGATGAGCAGAGACTCATCTTCAGATGTCTTTGTCTTCCCAGTGCAATGTTTCTGACCTGTGGCAGCAGTGTGAAAACCCAAAGAGAACATGCAGCCTGTGGTGACCCATCCAGCCCCTGCAGATGACCCATCCAGCCCCTGTGGGCTGACCTTTGTGTTGCTGCACTGCAGAGACAGCACAGGTGGAAGGCAGAGGTGGGTTAGGTTTAGGCTTGAGCACCAGCAAATTGCTACCCAGAGCTGAGGGGAGCCAGAGATAAAGCAGGCTGAGCTGCAGACACCAGCCTGTGCTCTCAAGGCTACAGTTTTTCCTTACTGGCTAAGAACCTTTTGCTTCTTAATTGGAGAAACTTGCTGGAGAGCCTGACACCACCACTCTCTGCTCTTCAGAGTATGAATACATTTTGTGGGGCTTGGCATTATTTAGTAATCTGATGGAAAACCCCTGAAATGCAGCATAGAGAGATGTTCTTAAACTTCATTAATGAAAAAATGGAGAAATCATTAAAACATCTCTCCTAGAAGAGAGCCTCTCAGTTTCAGAGGGGTAGCAGATACTAAGGGTATGCTGTGTTATTTCCCTCACACCTCCTGGTAAATTGTTTCAGAGCCCTGCAGACTTCATGGCTTCTGGGAGCACAAACAAGCTAAAATCATTATTTCAGGTTAGGAGAAACACTGCAGGTTGGAAATTAAAATACTTCCTCTGTGGTTTGCATATAACTTGGAACTTATCTTTCTCCTGACATCCATAAAAACAAAGCTCTAGTTGCTGTATTTAAATAGTAGCATTACAGAATGGAGGAGTTCAACTAAATTACTCTGTTAAATGGAGAACTTTTTATCCCTCTTGAGAAGTGCAAGGTAGAGACTGGTCTTCACAGCCACCAAACCTCCCTGGGTTGGTTCCTGGCTTGTCCTAGGAGATCCTGGACTGGTTCCTGGATGGTCCTGGGAGATCCTGTGCTCACTTTGGGGTTTGAGGAAAAGGTGATGCCTTAAACCATGCTCATGGCATTGTGCTTCAGCTCAGGAAGAAAAGACAAGTCTTCATCTGTCATGTTGATGGCCTTGATCACATGTTGATGACCATACCAGGCACAGTTTCCATGTGTATTTTCACAGAATCATCATGGCTGGAAAGGACCTTCAAGATCATCAAGTCCCACTGATAGCCCTACACTACTGCTATCCCTAAACCATGCCCCAAGTGCCACAGCTACCTGTCTTTTGAAAACCTCCAGGGATGGTGACTCCACCACAGGGCAGCCTGTTCCAATATCTCACAACTCTTTCAGTGAAGAAATTCTTCCTAATATCCAATCTAAACCTACCCTGGCACAACTTGAACCCATTCCCTCTAGTCCTATTGCCAGTCACAAGGGAAAGGAGGCCAACACTTGCCTCTCTACAGCCTCCTTTCAGGTAGCTAAAGAGGGCAATAAGGTCTCCCCTCAGCCTCCTCTTCTCCAGGCTAAACAACCCCAGCTCCCTAAGCCTCTCCTCATAAGGCCTGTTCTCCAGACCCCTGACTAGCTTAGTTGCCCTTCTCTGCACCCTCTCCAGTACCTCAATGTCCTTCCTAAACTGCGGTGCCCAAAACTGCACACAGTACTCGAGGTGTGGCCTCACCAGTGCCGAGTACAGTGGCAAGATCACCTCCCTGCTCCTGCTGGCCACACTATTCCTGATGCAAGCCAGGATGCCATTGGCCTTCTTAGCCACCTGGGCACACTGCTGGCTCATGTTCAGCCGGGTGTCAATCAGCACCCCCAGGTCCTTCTCTGCTGGGGAGCTCTCCAGCCACTCCTCCCCAAGCCTGTAGCTCTGCTGGGGGTTGTTACGCCCAAAATGCAGGACTCTACATGTAGCCTTATTAAAACTCATCCCATTGGTCTCTGCCCATCTATCTAGCCTATCTAGGTCCCTCTGCAGAGCTTGCCTACCCTCAAGCAGATTGACACTCCCACCCAGCTTAGTGTCATCTGCAAACTTACTAAGGGTGCACTCTATCCCCTCATCCAAGCCATCAATAAAGATGTTGAACAGGAGAGGCCCCAGCACTGAGCCCTGGGGAACACCACCAGTGACCAGCTGCCAGCTGGATGCAGCACTGTTCACCACCACTCTCTGGGCCTGCCCATGCTCTTTACCAGGAGGGTGGTTAGGCACTGGAACAGGTTGCCCAGGGAGGTTGTGGATGCCCCAACCCTGGCAGTGTTCAAGGCCAGGCTGGATGTGGCCCTGGGCAACCTGGTCTAGTGATTGGCATCCCTGCCCATGGCAGGGGGGTTGGAACTAGATGATCTTTAAGGTGCCTTCCAACCTGAGCCATTCTATGATTCTATGCAGCCAGTTCTTGACCCAGCAGAGAGCACTCCTGTCCAAGCCATGGGCTGCCAGCTGTCTCAAGAGTATGCTGTGAGAGACACTGTCAAAGGCCTTGCTGAAGTCCAGATAGTTACATCCACAGCTTCCCTCTCATCCAGCAGACAGGTTACCTGATCATAGCAGGAGATCAGCTTGATCAGACAGGACCTGCCCTTTCTAAACCCCTGCTGGCTGGGTCTGATCCCTTGTCCATCCTGTAGATGCTGTGTGGTTGCACTTAGATCTGCTCCATCACCTTCCCAGGGTCAGGCTGGCAAGCCTGTAGTTTCCTAGGTCCTCTTTGCAGCCCTTTTTGTGGCCTGGCTTGGCATTCACCAGCTTCCAACCCTGGGAATGGTGGGAATCATTCCAATTCTAAAAGAAACTGAGAATGTTTGTTCTAGGACACTCATAATCCATCTGCACATGGTTGGGGATTTCCTACACTGGTCTGTAAGATTCTATAGCTCCCAGCTGAGCACCCTCCAAACCCTTATGCCTAAGTTTCCTGACTAGCCATGCCAGGAGGCACTATCTGGTCTATGATCTTTACTGAGGTAACAAACCCCCAGTTGTGCTAAAATCTCCCTGTGGTATTGTAATAGTTTGGGCACTAAAATCCTTGTCTCCTGGGGCCATGCTGAGTTGAAGGCTTCTCCACAGTAAGCCTGAGCCACCAGGTCTGCATTCAGAACAAGGACAGTGAGAGAACACTCATGGAGCAATGGACCCTGGTTTCTCTATCAAAAGAAGGTGGAATACTTATATAAATAGAGAATATTAGAGAATTAATATAAATATTAATACTTATATTAAACTACTATGTAGTTTAATAAGAGAGACTTGAATTAGGCAAAGTCTGACAAGACTTCTGTGCCCCTCTGGAAAAAAACCATTTGCAGCACCTTTGTTCATACAAATTTAATGGTATTTGGACCTAAGAGCTCTATGTGATATCCTGAAGTTCTTTACAAGCATTGAGGTGTACATCATTATTGCTAGCTGGGGATTGTTTCTCTTTTACAGTTAGGCTCCAGCTCCAGTTTAGGCTAAGCTGCTCCTTACAGGAAGAAGGAACCTAAACCTGAGGTGAAGCCTCACTCTGAGGCATGCACAACACCTATGCATTGCTCTGTCAGCTACTGTTCAGGTGTTCCAGACACAGAAGGGCTGAGCAACCTACCCACAGGTGCTCCAGGCTTGACTCTTCCTAAATTTTGTTAGAGAAGGATGTTTTCTTTAGGGGTGCAGATAGGTGGTGGCCAGGTCAGGAGCCCTCTGCACTTCAGTGGTAGAATCATAGAATGGTTCGGGTTGGAAGAGGTCATCTGGTCCAACCTCCTGCAGTCAGCAGGGACTTCTGCAACCAGATCAGCCCCAAACACTCTGACCTTGAATGGTTCCAGGGATGGGACATCTCCCACCTCTCTGGGCAACCTGGGACAGGCTCTCACCACTCTCAGTGGAAACATTTCTTCCTTCTATCTAGTCTAAATCTCCTCTTTTGCTTTCATACCATCAGCCCTTGGCCTGTCCCAGCAGTTCCTGCTGAAAGGTCTGGCCCCATCTCTCTGATGGGTTTTTAGGTACTGAAAGGCTTCAAGAAGGTCCTGACAGCAGAGAGGTTCCAGCCTTTGGATCATTTTTGGACCTGTTTTTTTTAAGTCCCCCTCAGATCTGTGTAAGGTAACCTGAATGTCCTGGCAAGGCTGGAGTTGGAAGTGTGATCAATATCCCACAGTGTGCAGTGTTTCTGTAACACAGGTGCATTTAAAGCTATTTCCCACCTTTTTGGTGCATGCCCATTCCAGCCTGGTGTCTTGGCAGAGCACCTGTGAGAGAGAAAACAAATCTTTTTCCTTCCCTTTCCTTTTGTTTCTCCTGTATTTTGATACCAGTTATGAGCTTTCCATCAGCAAAGTATTTTGATGATCTCCTGGATAATAGACACTGGGAAGAAAAAAAAAAAAAGCAAGCCCAGGAATAATTTGGATGTTCCAGACTAGAGTCAGGAGCTCTGAGATGTTAAAAATAACCAAATAAACAATAATAACAACAAAAAAGAGCAAAGTTGGGAATTGCACACCAGGCACATTTGCTGTGGAATTACTGACGAAGAAACCCATGAGGTCAATTGAGTAGAAATGGGAGTTAAGACAAAACAGTTCTAAATTAGTAGCTGTCAGGAGAGAGCTAGCTTGGCAGAAAATGTTCAACTGGAAGGAGCCTTAGCCAAGAAGCAGACTCATTAGCACACAAGGAAGATGTGTTTCCAGTTAAAGGTATTTTAAGAAGGGAAAGAATTAAATCCTCCTCCTCAAACCCAGGAATTTGAGGGTCAGATTCCTGCCCCAACTCTGAGACATCACTAAACTCAGCTGGAATGGATAAATCTCACATGAAACATCCAGAAGTGAATTGTGAGGGAGACTGAGGGTTGGAAAGGAGATCAAGATGGGGAAAGTCCTGCTTGAAATGGCTGCAGAGAAAAGAACTGTGTCAGAGGACAGCCATCAAACCAGCTCCAGCCTCTCAAGTACCTGGCACCTTTGGGAGTCTGCATCAATAGTTGCTGGCAGCATCTTTAATTGCAGTCAGCAATCAGTTTAGTGCTGACCTGGAGAAGGGGATGCTACAAGGCTGATTGCCTTGACTTGCACATGTGCTACCAGTGATAACTTCTGCAGCTGAATGAGCTGCTTGGTGTTCTCATTCACACTGGTGGTTGTCTAAGATGGCCCAAGAGGAGAAACAAGATGATGCAAGAGACCTGGGGCCATATGATGCATCCTTGTGATGCCTCATGGTGATGGAGAGGAGATACAGGTTAGGGAGGAGAGACATCATTCAGGGACAGATTGAGTTCAGGCCATCACTGAGGCCAGAGGAGCCTCTAGGATGATGTCCAGCAGGTGACAAGCCATCATGGGACACTCAGATGCTCTGTCTTGCAGTTAAAGCCTTTTCCTCACAAGAGATGGAGCAGTTGTGTTCTCTCCATTCCTCCTGGCCTCTGAGCTGTGGTGCCATCAGCTACCAATGCCTGTACACAAACAGCCACCCAGGAACTTGCATCCCTGAGCATTTTTGCACTGAATACCTTCCCCTCCCCAGACCAGTGGTCACATTAAAAGCTGATGATGCCTCAAAGGAGGAGTGGAGATCAAATGGCCTGGGGTAGGGAGTGAGGTTGGCCTCTGCCATTTCAGATGTGGAGACATAAATCAACTTATAGCAGTGGGGAAGCTGCAACCTCAGATGAAAGTATGACATTTGATTAGGTGACAAATACCTCCCTGATCCCAGCAAAAGCCCAGCCAGGCTGTGTGTGCTCCTGCTGGGGCTGGCTGCATAAAATACCTCTGTATTTTCACCAAAAGTCTCAACAATGTGAATCTGAGAAGCCCAAAAGGCAGATGAAAGGAAAGCAGAGCTTGGCACTCAAAGCAGCTGATGGTTGGTGGGGTGGCAGCCTTGGCACAGGGGGGTTGGGAGCAGCAAGTGTAGGGCAGAGCTCTTGGTTGTGAACCATCCACCTGCTGCTCACTGCCTCACACTGTGCACATACCTATATGTGTGGGCATGTCTCTGTAGGCACAGACACACCTGTGTGGAGCACAGACACACCTGTGTGGAGCACAGACACCTGTGTACACCTGCCTCTGCTGGAATCAAACAGGGTACTGGAGAAATTAAAGCATCCTAGTGTGGCAGCAGGAGTAGGGCAGGGATGGGCCTCCTGGACTGGGCACTGGCGAGGCCACAGCTCCAATCCTGGGGTCAGTTTTGGGCTCCTCACTCCTAGAAGGACATTGAGGTGCTGGAGTGTGGCCAGAGAAGGGCAATGAAGGTGGTGAAAGGTCTAGAGCACAAGTGTTGTGAGGAGCAGCTGAAGGAACTGGAGTTGCTTAGCCTGGAGAAGAGGAGGCTCAGGGGAGACCTTCTCACTCTCTGCAGCTCCCTGAAAGGAGGTTGCAGCCAGGTGGGGGTTGGTCTCTTCTCCCAAGGAACAAGGGAGAGAACAAGAGGAAACAGCCCCAAGTTGTGCCAGGGGAGGTCTAGGTTGGAGATTAGGAAGAATTTATTCTCCAAAAGGCTTGTCAAGCCCTGGCCCAAGCTGCCCAGGGCAGTGGAGCAGTGATATAGAGGCAGTGCTAAGGAACATGCTGTAGTGGTGACCTGGCAGTGCTGGCTAACCCTTGCACTCAATCTTAAAAGTCTCTTCCAACCAAACTGATTCCATGATATAGTGGAGTTAGGGCCAAGGGCAGAGCAGGCTGTGCTTGGGAAGCTGCTGCTGGTGGTGGGAATGGCCATGCACAGATCCTGCAAGCCCCAACCAGCAGCACAGATGGCTCCTGACAGACCCTCAGGCTCTGCACACTCAGCACAAAGCCCCAGGGCTCACAGGCAGCCTGTGCTGGGTTTTGACATCACTGCTGGTGCTTCAAATCCAGCCTGAAGGAGAAAGAAACCCAAATTGTTTCTATCTGAGGGCTTTTGGATGGCCTCAGTGGAAGAACCATGATTGGTTTGTACTGGGTTTGTAAAAACTTGCCAAAGCTCCCTGGGGAGGGAGGAGGCTGAAAGAGAAATGGGAGCAGTCTTGTCCTCTGCAGATGGTGACAGAAACAAATGAGAAGTGGTTGCATGTGTTGCTAGAGCAAACTGCTACATTAATCCTTTGGAAATCCACTTTTTTCCTTGCATCAGGCAAATGCAACCATTGCTTTCTTCTAATGTTTCTCACACCTGGGCCAGGACCAGGGGAAAAGAGGTCTAATAAAGTCTGAATGTGTCTGAAATGTGCATTATCCTGATGCTTTGGTCACTGCCACTTGAGCTCCATTCAGGGTTAGTGGCATGGCACAGTGCTGGCAGGTGCCTCAGACCTCATCCATCAGCTGCCTCTGAGAGCAGCAGTGGATTTGGGGTTTGTGTGTGGACACTTGTGCAGGAGGTGCTGGAATGAGAGTATGAACTTTCTGGGACCTAGATGAGATTGTAATGGGCTCTTGTTCCTCTGTGGTGTGCTGCTCATGACATAAGAGGAAAATTTATTATCATTTATAATTCATATTATAAGACAGACAAGGAACTATTGGAGAGAGTCCAGCAGAGGCTGGGGAGATGCTGAGGGCACTGGAGCATCTCTGGCAGGAGGAAAGGCTGAGAGCCCTGGGGCTGCTGAGCCTGCAGAAGAGCAGCCCCACAGAGGAGCTGATCAATGCTCAGCAACAGCTAAAGGCTCAAGGGGGGCAAGAGGCTGGGGCCAGACTCTGCTGAGTGGTGCCCAGGGACAGGCCAAGGGGCTCTGGGCACAAACTGGAACCCAGGAGGTTCCAGCTGAGCAGGAGGAGAAACTTGTTTGGTGTGAGGGTGCAGAGCCCTGGCTCAGGCTGCCCAGAGAGGCTGTGGAGTCTCCTTGTGTGGAGAGATTGCCAAGGCAGCTGGAGGTGACCCTGGGCAAGCTGCTGTGGGTGACCCTGCTGGAGCAGGGGGGTTGGACTGGATGATCCCCAGAGCTCCCTTCCAACTCCCACCAGTCTGGGATCCTGTAATTATTTGGATATAGATTAGCAGGGAATGATTTGGACATTATTTGGATATAGTTGAGTCTTAAACACCCATGTATCCACTCTGCAGAGAATGTATTGTACATTTAGGCTCCTTTGAGGTTCTGGTATCTTCCTGTGGAGCACAGGAAAACATTCCAAGGTGCTCAAAGGCTGCTGACAAAGATGGTTCCCAGCCTCACAGCTCTAAACTGCCAGAGGGTGGTGGCTAATGAGCTGCTTTGGGAGAGCCTCCCTGGGGGCCCAGGAGTGGGACCTGGCTGCTGGCTGTGCTGCAGGTCTTTCTGCAGAGCATCCCAGCCCTGCCCTGCAAACACAGTGCTCCCCAGTGCTGTTGGACTGGGCTGTGTGTCCATCTGTGATCCAGCTGCAGTCTCAAACTGGGGATGATTTCTAACCCTTTGTGACCAGCAAGCATTTCACAAGGGAAAGCTCCACCCTCTGGCTCCAGTGGGCTCAGGTTTGTCCCTCCTGTCTGCAGAGTAAGGGGTGAAACAGGCTTGGAAGGAGATGGAAGGAGATTTTTTTTTTCCCCCTGTAGATTGTTGTGCCTCTAAGTTGTGGATTTTAGTAAGCCATCAAATTTTGTGACATTCCAGGCAACATTTGAAGCAGTGACTGTGTTGGTGAGTTCAGCTGATCTCCCACTCTGCTGCCAGCTTTGTCTGCAGAAAGCCTGCAAGCCTCTGGGGTCATCAATTCTTCAGGCATTTGATTTTTGACTCCTTTCTGCTCTGTACTTCCCAGAAGTGTTGGTTTTGTGTTGATGATGTTGGTAGCAATGGGCTTTGCTTAAGGAGCTGTCTCTGTTTCTACCTGCTCAAGCAGAAATGGGAAGCAGCTGAAGATATTCATCTTTCTTTGCCAGGGCTGATCTGGTTTTATTGCCCCAAGCCAAACTTCATGTTTCAACATGCTACTTACAGCCCTGGTATTTGGAGGGTCTCCCCATCTGCTGTCTCCAGCAGGGATGACAGAAGTGAAGTTGCCTTCTGATTTCTGTATCATTTCAGATGACAAACTCACCCAGAGGAGATGCTTCTAAAAAACTACTCCCTGAATTGGGACATTTGCCTCCTTTTCTGCTGACTGCCCCAAGGGTTTGCCATGGGGTAGGTGGGGCAGAGGGAGCTGATCCCCCCCCTGAGCATCCTCAGAGTAATGTGGATTTTGGCTGGAGGGAGGAGTGTGAAACCTTGCATCTTGTCAGGAATTCTTTTCTCATCCCACCCTGCCACCCACCAACAGAAAGCTTTGGGTCTTGCCACTGCCCCAAGATAACTGGGGCCTTTCCAGTGTTCATTTGGAAAAGATTTTCCTTGGTTTTATAACTTTGAATACTGCACTTGCTTCCATGGAAGAAGAAAAGAGATGAGTAGTCTTTGCCCCCAGGAGATCACACAGCTTCCCATACTCAGGGAGGGTTTTCTCCAGCCACTGCCAGGTCCAAGATGAGAGGATGGGGTTGTGGGTTCTGCCATCACAGCTCTGCAGAGAATCATACAATGGTTAGGGCTGGAAAGGAATTTTCCAGGTCATCTACTTCAACCCCCCTGCAGTGATAAGGGACTCTGCCCCAAACAACCTGACCTGCAGTGGTTTCAGGGATGGGACATCTCCCACCTCTCTGGGCAACCTGGGACAGGCTCTCAACACCCCCAGTGGGAAACATCTCTTCCTTCTGCCTAGACTAAATATTCTCTTTCAGTTTCAAACCATCACCCCTCATCCTTTCCCAAAAGCTCCTGATAAAAACTCTGTCCTCATCTTTCTCACAGGCCCCTGAAGCACTGCAAGGCTGCAGTGAGGTCTCCCTGGAGCCTTCTCCTCTCCAGGCTCAACAACCCCAACTCTCTCAGCCTGGCCTCACAGCACAGAGCTTCCAGCCCTCACATCATCTCTGTGGCCTCCTCTGGCCC
The DNA here is from genome assembly GCA_013399015.1 of Galbula dea. Lineage (NCBI taxonomy): Eukaryota > Metazoa > Chordata > Aves > Piciformes > Galbulidae > Galbula > Galbula dea. Next base: position 78,317 of record VWZX01009222.1, on the reverse strand, counting down.
TGCTCCCCCAGGTCCATGTCAGTGCTGTGCTGAGGACTCCAGAGCTGGCCCCAGCACTGCAGGGGAGGTCTCCCCAGAGCAGAGCAGAGGCACAATCCCCTCCCTGCCCTGCTGGCCATGCTGCTGGGGATGCAGCCCAGGACAGGGTTGGCTCTGGGTTTGTCTTCCCCATCACCAGCTGGACTTGCTGGTGCTGCTGTACCTCCTGCTGGAAGGAGACACAGGCATTTGTTGGTGCTTGGAGACCCCTGGGCAGATGACACAGATCAGCTGCTGGCCTCTGGTTATTAATAGCTTCAGGAATTGCTATTAATACATGTGGAATAGCAGCAAGCTGCACTCCCTGCACCATGTGACAACACACTGAGTTTAAGCAGGTTAAATTAATTTCAACATTAGAAGTAATTTAAATTCAATTATTCATTTAAAAAAAATATTGGCCCTGTTAAGCAGCTGCCCATCAGGCAGAGCTGCCAGGCCTTCAGTTCCTCCTCCTTCCCACAGCTCCTTATACCTTTCCATGGAGGCACAAGAGCTTTGCTCCCCAAAGCCAACACATGGCAGCTTTGGGTGCTCAGAGACCAGAGCTGCTGCCTAATTAAGTTTCTGTCTGTGTGCTGGTGTTTGGAGAGCAGCAAACCACTGGTGCAGCCATGGCAGCACTGGGACAGATGAAACTCAAAGGAACAGGAGGAGAAAAATGAATATTTTAGAGTGTGTGTGTGTGTGTGTGTGTGCAGGAGGATGTTCCTGTGCCTCTCTACATCTTTGAAGTGCCTTGATCATGGATCTTTGCTTTTCATTGAGCTCTTGGAACTCCAGCAGCTTTCAAACTTCATTATATTCTCAGTTTGTCAGTGAAGGAGCTGCAGTGAAGTGGTTTGAGCTGGGAAGGGGAGGATGGTCTCAGAAGAGAGAATATGAGCCTCTGGGGTGGGATCCTGACAGGATTTGCTGACATAGAATCATAGAATGGGTTGGGTTGGAAGGGACCCTAAAGATCTTCTAGTTCCAACCCCCCCTGCAGTCACCAGGGACACCTTCCACTAGAGCAGGTTGCTCAAGGCCTTATCCAAGCTGGTTGTGAACACTTCCAGGGATGGAGCATCCACAGCTTCTCTGAGCAACCTGTTCTGGTGTCTCACCACCCTCAGCAAAAGGAATGTCTTCCTACTGTCTAATCTAACTCTAGCCTCTTGCAGTTTAGAACCATCACTTCCCATGCTGTCCCTTCACCTCCTGACAAAGAGTTCCTCCCTAGCTTCCCTCTAGGCTCCCTTCAAGTCTGCAGTAAGGTCTCCCTGAAGCCTTCTCTTCTCCAGGCTGAACAACCCCAACTCTCTCAGCCTGGCCTCATGGGGGAGGTGCTCCAGCCCCTGGATCATTTTTATGGCCTCTCTGGACCTGCTTGAGCAGAGCCAGGTCTCTCTTAGGAACACACCACTCAGGGGAGGTCCCAGAGGATTGTGGTGTGATGGGAAGTCTGAAGAGCTACCCATCACAGTTCCCTGAGAGGTCATCCTTTGCCCAGTCACTGCTGCTACCTTGCCCTGTAGACACAAGCATTTTCTGCCCTGAAGCCTGCCTTGCACAACATATCTGTGATATTTCTGGGTCAAATTTGCTTGCTACAATGCCTGAGATACCTGATGTCAAACCATTGCCATACCTGATGTCAAACCATTGCCTGCACTTTCCATGCCTCCCTGTCATTTGGTAACAGTCACTTGTGGAAGTTTTCTGATGAGGCAAAGGCTTGGTGTGGCAGCACCCAACCCCTTCCCTGCTTCTGTTTGTTGAACAGATACAAGATTTGCTGTAAAATGAAGATCACCAACTCCCCCCTCCCCTCAGGCACTTCTGCAGCAGGTCATTAACCACAGTTGGGTTTTCTTCTGCTCTAGTGAATGCTCTAGAGGAGTCTATGCAATTAAAAAGAAAGCAAAACCACCAGTGTTGTTAGCAGTGCTGAGAGAGGGAAGGTGTGATGGTGACTGCAGGGAACTGGAGGGAAAGCTGGGGAAAGGTTTGTTGTTTTCCCCTTATTACTTTTACTCTGGGAGATTAATTGCATTGCTATGAGACATTCTTTTTACTGGGAGACTCTTCCTGCCAAGCCCATCTGTGGCTGTGTGCAGGCTGCTCTCCTGAAAACCTCTCCTTCTCAGGCCTCCATGCTACAAATCATTATGCTCATCATTTGGGGAACCCTGCTGAAATGGTTTCTCCAGCAGGTGTGAGGCATTGCCTGGCTGTTCCACGCTTAACCTGCAGCTCCAGTGTAGCATTGCCTGAGTTCTTCCTCTGCCTCCAAATTTTTGGGGTGTTTTAGGACTAGTTGTAACCTGGATCAGGTCAGTGGTTGGTCTGGAGTGGGATAGTGACCAGTGGCACAAGAAACCTCAGCAGCAAGGGAGCAGACTCAAGACTCTGCTTAGATACTGCAGGCAATTACCTGCTGCTTCTCATTAGTCTTCATTCTTTATCCAGTGTGAAGTGGTGAAGAGCTACCAGTTTTTCACTGATCTCCAGATTAAATGTTGTGCTTTGATTATTTTTAAGGAATTGAAGCTGGGATGAGAGAGGATGTTTGGGCAGAGATTGGATGTGAGAACTTGAAATGTCTCCACTTTCAGGAGAGCTTATTCCTAACCTAAACCAGCTGCTCCTGCCCTCTTAGAGGGGAGCAAAGGGAATGAAAACCTCCTGCCTTGGAAGATCAGAAGGTTGGGGTAGGTGGTGTCAGAGCACTTTTATTAACTAAAGCCTCAAGTTTCCTTGGCTGCTGATCTCCTTGGATTTTAGATCCAAGATTGGGTCAATATTTGGATGAGGAACCTCAAAGGGAATCTCCAGCACCTCGTGGAGCACTTGGCTTGCTGTGGCATTCAGTGCAGAGGGGTGGAGGGGATGGATCATGGAACTTGCACTCTCACATTGCAAAGAAACACCTTTAAAAATAGGAATTAGTAAATCACCAGAGTGCAGAAAATGTCACACACAGCCAGAGACCTGGTAGGTTCCATAATGCAGCTTCCTACTGAGTCTGGCAGCCTGGACATCCCATTCCAGCTCAGGAGGAGCTGCAGTTGTAATGACCTAGCAATCTGGCAGCCCTCAGTGGCCACATTTCCTTCAGACTGCTCAGGCCTTCTCCACTGGTGGTGTAGAGAACACTTGTACCTGTGCTGTAAATAACCTGGATGTGACTGGTTCTTCATCCTTCCCTGCTAGATTTCCTTTCTTTTGCTTTGTGGTTTTCCTTCTGCTTTTGAGCTGGAGGGAGCTGAAGCACCAGTCTGAATGAGCCTTGCTAGCTGGGAGTTGACCTCTTCTGATGGCCAGCTCTGTATAAATATTATTGCTTGGCAAATGAACTGAGGAAATGGCTATGGTTGGAAAGTGATTTACAGAAAGTACAATGAGAAAGCCCTCAGGCTGCCTGTTTCTTAAAGACACAGAATTTCTGCAGGCAAGTCTGCTTCTGTAGGGATGTGCATAGGGAGTAGAGGGGATTGTGCCTCTGCTCTGCTCTGGGGAGACCTCCTCTGCAGTGCTGGGGCCAGCTCTGGAGTCCTCAGCACAGCACAGACATGGACCTGGGGCAGCAGGGCCAGGGGAGGCCACAGAGATGGTGTGAGGGCTGGAAGCTCTGTGCTGTGAGGCCAGGCTGAGAGAGTTGGGGTTGTTGAGCCTGGAGAAGAGAAGGCTCCAGGGAGACCTCACTGCAGCCTTGCAGCACTTCAGGGGTCTACAAGAAAGATGGGGATAGACTTTTATCAGGACCTGTTGGGACAGAACAAGGGCTGATAGTTTGAAACTGAAAGAGGAGATTTAGACTAGAGAGAGGGAAGAAATGTTTCCCACTGAGGGTGGTGAGAGCCTGTCCCAGGTTGCCCAGAGAGGTGGGAGATGTCCCATCCCTGGAACCATCCCAGCTCAGGTTGTTTGGGTCTCTAAGCACCTGCTGTAGTTGCAGATGTCCCTGAGCATTACAGGGTTAGAGGGAAGGTTGGACTAGCTAACCTTTAAAGGTCCCTTCCCACCCAAACATTCTGTGATCCTATGGAGATGCAATAGCCCACTGCATCTCTCTGAAGGGATGCAGAGCCCAGAGTGGACAGCAGGGCTAAAGCCCTTCACAGGAGGACAGGTAACATCTCTGACTTGTTAGCCAGACCTCTGTACTTCTCAGACTCATCTTCTGCTCTGGCAGGAGACTCTGACCTGGTGGAAATTCTCTTGAGGTGTACAAATGCCACAAACAACAGGGGTGTTTGGTGTCTTGGTTACAGTTGTAGCAATATTAACTTGGGTTTTCTTTCTTATTTTGTTTTGGAAAGTATGTCCTCAGCTCCTTGGGACTGTTAGAGAAATTTAACACAGAGACCTGATTTTGAAGTAAATTTTGGCTTTCTCTTCTTCTCAAATCTCAGAAGTGTCCATTATTTTGACAGTAATTTAGTCAGTAGAGGAACCAAGCCATGACCCTGAACATTTCCTTCCTAAAAAATGCCTAAGTATTCTCTGTCTACTCTTCTGAATTAGATCCATGAATTATGTCAGTGGAACTAATGATTATTCCCAGTAAATCTCACTTCTGTCAGAGGTACTTGAATAAATTTTATAGCCAGATGCCCTTAAAAATGCTTAATAACATTTACAGCAGTATTAGAAATAAAAATATGGCCAATAAATGATCATTTCCTCTCCTTTCAAACAAGTCTCCTTTGGAAATACCCACAGAAGAGGCTGGAATGAATGTGGCATCTGCACATGAAAGGTTAGTGCCAGAGCTCAGGGGATGATGCACTCTGTAAACTCATTTTCCTCTGCAAGTTGCTTTAGGAATGACCTAGGATGCTGGGTTGGTTAAGTTTTTACCTCTTCTCTTCCTCATTCTGCCTGTGCCCCCCTGTCATCACCCATCAGTTGTAGCTTACTGTTCAATCCCTCTTTGGGTGGCAGGATTATCAGCTCATTCCTGAGCTTCTCTGGGGTGGAAGATCCACCAGGGGTTAATCCTCAGCACAGGGCAAGGAGACTGCTGCTGCTGTTACCATGCTGTGGAGGAACTGAGGAGCAAAGAGCAGTGTCAAAACTATCTAGCTGTTTTCTGGGAGGGGGTTAATGGCCTCTAGGTTGAGAGAAGGAAGCAGAGAAGGAGCAGAAGTGGCAAGTTTGACTTCAACAACTTCTAAGTCCAAACTCAGGCCTTCAGGGTGAAATCTAACTCCCCAGCCTATAATCTCATTTATCTGCCCTCCCAGGCAGCACTGCCAGTGTCACCTCTAACAGGACTAATGCAGCACTTGCATGCTAACACATCATTTACTTTTCCTTGGGCCACAGCTGGGCTCACCTGGGTTGGGGTCAGAGAGGAGGAAGCACAGATCTTCCATGCTGTCAGGTCATTTTTGACTCACAGATGTGCTTTACTGATGGAAGCAGAGTGGGAAGCATGTCACCCTCTGACAAACCACTTGTTCACAGCCAGTGCTGGGAGGGATTCCTGGCTGAACAGGCTGTGCTGGTTTGCTAAGCTGTTGGCCATCAGAGTAGTTGAATGTGACTTCCACAGTGGACACAGGGTTTGACTAGACTGAGAAGCTGCAAAATGTTACCAGAAATTGAGATAAGGCAAAAAATAATGCAGGCTGGTTCTCAGTTGCCAGTGGTCAAACCCCAGTGAATGTCAAACTCAGCAGTGTGTGGATATTCATCTTGATGGATAGTGAGATCCCTGATCCAGTTTTGACTTTAATTGGAATATTTCCTCCATCCAAGCAGGATGTTATCTGCAATAACAAGTGTTGGACACAAAGGAAACTGTGTGAAATTGCACCTAAACTATTTAACAGTAGTGTTATTTTGTTCCTCCTAAATCAAACAAACCAGCTGAGTTGTTTATCTTTGACCCATGCAGAAGAAAAGTGGAGGCCAAATATGGTTTAAGTCTTTTGCTCCCACCAAGAGTCTGTCCTCAGAAACACTCTCTGCAGAAAGCAAAACCTTTTAACTGGGCTCCAGACCAGTGCAGTCCAATTGGTTTGTGTTAGCTGCAGGTTTGGATTTGGTTTTGGCTTGGCTTGACCTTGGCTTTCACAGCAGGACACTTGCTTCCCACCCCACACTCAATGTTTATTCCTGACACCCTTGTTGAAATGTTCTTGTTTCCTCCTTGTTCCATTGTGGGGCTTTTGAAACATTGTTCACCTGGAGAGGGTTACCCAGGGCTAGCTCCAGCCCTCTCCTCCAAAAACTCTTTAGAAAGCTGTGGAGGAGCTGTGCTCATGCTCCTGGTGTGCTGGAGAGGATGAGGACAGCAGGTCTTGCACCTAGCTCATGATGGGGCCTTGCTGTGAGCCCAAACCCTGGTGTGTGCAGGTGGGCAACCAAGGCTCAGTCAATCCAAGCCCTCCCTGAGCCAGGGCCAAGGTTTTCCTGTGGGCTTCTTGCAAAGGGATCAGGTTTTGTCTTGTAACTTCTTGCCTTTAGCCTTGTGGGAGAAAACCACTGAAGATGATGCCAGACTTCCAGACTAAATTCAATCCTTGGCTGTGTTATTTCCATTTGATCCTGTGCCAATATTGTCCTTGAAATAGTTCTTCTCCTCTCAGCTTGCATTTTGCTAGGTCAAACAAACTGTCCTCTTCCAGCCTTCCCTCGCATGCTCTGTTCTCCAGTGCCTCACTGATCAGCACTGCAGCTCTCTGCATCTCTGCTGGAAAGCACTTCTCTGAGATGTGCTGGGAAGGATTTCAGGTGAGGTCCCATCAGGGAGCTGGACAACAGCATGGACATCTTCTCTTGAAGGTGTCTTGCTAGATCACAGAATCACAGAATCATCAGGGTTGGAAAGGACTCTCAAGATCATCTGTCCAACCGATAGCCCTACACTACTCGTATCCCTAAATCATCCCCTGAAGAAACACATCTAGCCTCTTCTTAAAAACCTCCAGGGATGGTGAC
>VWZX01009222.1:58028-71281 GCA_013399015.1 Galbula dea | reverse complement strand
AACAGGCCTTATGAGGAGAGGCTTAGGGAGCTGGGGTTGTTTAGCCTGGAGAAGAGGAGGCTGAGGGGAGACCTTATCCCTCTCTTCAGCTACTTAGTTTTTAATGAATTCTATTTTCTGCACCCTGTTGGCTACCTTCACCCTTTGGTGCCCTGGAGTCTCTCTTCCCAAAGCCTGGTTTTCTAACCAAACACCTCCCAGCTAGCTGCAGAGTTGCATTTCCCCCCTTCCTTCTCTTATGAACTTGGTCATTCTCTGTGTCAGGAAGCTCCACCCTGCTCCTAATGCTCTGGCCTCCAGAGCTGTTCCCCTTTCCCTGGGTGACACTTCATTTGCCTCCAGCAATGCTCCTTCCCTTCTCCATGCCAGCAGTGCTTTTCCTCAGAATCTCCTGCTTTACATCAGGAAAATATTACAGGAAATTGGTCTGGAGACAAACTCTGGAGCAGTTCCAGTGGTGATGCTGCTGTAATAGCCCTGCTGGTGGTGAAAACTGTGGGAGGCTTCCTGATGACCAATTCCTTGCATCCTTCCCAATTTTGATCACCATCTCTCCAGCTGCCTACATGATTATGTGGCATTACAGCAAAAACTCTGCTCCACTTTCCAAAGGCCTTGATGATGTGTGCCACAAAAAATCATGAAGAGACATGGCACCAGCCTGTGCTCAGCTTCCTTTGATGCTTTCCCCAAGGAAAATCCAACATGAAGTCCTCCATGTCACTGCTGTGTGGCTTCAGGACACCTCCTGGGGCTGGGGACAGGAATCAGCCTCTGGGGTTTGGTTCAGCCCTAAATGTGGCCACCTCCAGGTCACCAGATGAGCTCCCACTCATCATCCTGCCTTTGCCTTTTTTCTTCTTGAAAGCTGAAGCAAAGTATTGTAGAGTTTGGAGCATGCTTGGGTTGTTCTTAACCCTGGGGTCACCCATGGTGACCTCTCTTCTTGTTTTCATTTTATTTATAGAGAGAAAACATTTTGCCAATTTAACCAGTTGCTTTAATTTCCTTTCCAGACTGAAATTCAGTTTCACTTGTGTTATTTTCCACTTACAACATTGTTTCTCAGCTCTTAATATGTAGTATTTTGGGGGTTGTTCCTTTCCCTCTTTCTTTGCTTTCTCTCTGCATATTCCTGGTATCCTTTGAAAGAGATTAAATTATCCAGTTAGTCTGGAAATTTTCTTCATGATATTTTTTGCCACCTCCTCTTTGTCCAGGATGCAAATTCCTACTAATTTTCTACTCAATAGCTAGAGAAATTCCAATCTTCCCTGGGCTGCATCCCCAGCAGCATGGCCAGCAGGGCAGGGAGGGGATTGTGCCTCTGCTCTGCTCTGGGGAGACCTCCCCTGCAGTGCTGGGGCCAGCTCTGGAGTCCTCAGCACAGCACAGACATGGACCTGGGGGAGCAGGGCCAGAGGAGGCCACAGAGATGATGTGAGGGCTGGAAGCTCTGTGCTGTGAGGCCAGGCTGAGAGAGTTGGGGTTGTTGAGCCTGGAGAAGAGAAGGCTCCAGGGAGACCTCACTGCAGCCTTGCAGTACTTCAGGGGCCTGTGAGGAAGATGAGGACAGAGTTTTTATCAGGATCTGTTGGGACAGGGCAAGGGCTGATGATTTGAAACTAAAAGAGGGAGATTTAGATTAGAAAGGGAAGAGATTTTTTGTGCTGAGGGTGGTGAGAGCCTGTCCCAGGTTGCCCAGAGAGGTGGGAGATGTCCCATGCCTGGAACCATCCCAGCTCAGGTTGTCTGTGGCACCTGACCATTGCTTCCCTGGGGAGACCTTCAGCCAGGGGGGGCTGATGCAGCTGACCAGCACCAGTGCTCTTACCACCCATCCAAAAGGTGCTTGTTTCCTTTGGTGTACATGCTGCTGCACATCATGCTCTGGGTGTTGCAGAACTAAACCTGCATCAGCAGCTGCTCAGGGTCACCAGAACAACCTTGTAGAAGTAGGTGCATCACACTCCTCAGCTCTCAGCCAAACAGATTCACTCCTGCCTATGTGTTGGGCCTCATTTCTCATTATTAGGCAAAGGTTCTTCCCCCAGAGAGTGGTGCAGCATTGGAACAGGCTCTCCAGGGATGCAGTCATGGCACCAACTCTCCTGGAATTCATGAAGCATCTGGACAATGCTCTCAGACACATGGGGTGACTTTGGGGTTGTCCTGTGCACAGACAGGAGTTGGATTTGAGGATCCTGGAGGGTCCCTTCCAACTCAGGATATTCTGTGATTCTCTGCTCTTGCTGTGCTGCACCTCAAGCCTTTCTTGGGCTCTGAGCCTCTCTCCATCATAGCATCCAGGGCTTGGTAGATGTGCAGCCTGGAGTTGAGGGCTTTCAGCATGCCTGGGCAAGGCTGCTCCTGCAAGGTGATAGTAAGAGTTCCCTGTTTGATAAAGAAAAGTGTGGGGAAAAATGGAAAATGTAAAATCAAATACAAAAAGAGCAGCAAAATATTCTGTAGTAAAGCAATATCTAGCTTTGAGACAGGTTTTTGCCTGGCAAATTGTGCAACAGAGCACAAAGTAGCACAAATCCTGACCAAATGTGTGTCCTGGGTGGTTGTCCTGGGGGAGGTTGAGCAGCAGGAGATCTCTCCAGGCCAGGGCAGACAATTTCTCATTCTCCAGCCCTCTGGGACTGAGTCAGGCTGACATATGCCATTTCCCCTGAGTGTGATGGACTTGAGTTATTTAACTTAATTGTTTCTGCTGGATGTTTTCATTAATTTCTTCCCAGTGACTGCTTCTATAGGCAGTCAGGCTGTTTAGCTGGAAATAAAGCAGTTATCCCCAATAGAGCTGGTAATAACAGGCTTCCTGAAAGCCTAAATGTGGCTCCCTTCTCTATATTAATGATGTAGTGCTTGGTAATGGCCATGCCAGTCTAAAGGGATTAAAGGAGTTCCTAAGGACTGCCCATATCTTTTGGTGGACCAGCTGGCAAGACTCAGAGGTGGGCAAGTTTTTAGGGGTGTTGGTCAATATGTTTCAGTTGCAGTCAGTTTAGTTGGTCTGGTAAAATTCTTACACACTTGAGTTCTCTTGTATGCTGGTCACTTCTTGGTGTTAATGTAAACTGTGCATTTTTCATGTGATTGATCACCATTATCTGCCTATCTCTGGTCAAATCTACCAGCCCAGTGTCTGCTCAGCCTTTTAGAAGGTTTTTTTTTTGAGCTTCTACCTGCTGCCCCCATTCAGCCCATTCCTGAACTCCTTTTCTCTAGGGTTAATGGCAGCAAACCTTTTGAAGTGGCTGCTTGTTTCTGTCTGGTTAGGAGCAGGGCTCCCTCTAACTGCCTTCCCAGTGAAACTGGGGATGGAAATTACCAAGAGTGAGGCTGTGAAAAAGTTTGATTAAGTTAATTAGAAACACAGAACTTGGCCTTTGGCCACTCTGGAGTTTACTTTCCTTGAGCCTCATTTGAAATAGAATCTCACTGCAGGTTTTAATCTACAAATCCTCAGGTTTTCTTAGCTCTTGTTTTCTACTGTGTATAAAAGCAACTCAATGGATTCATGGTGTAGAAGTGGTTAAAGAACCAAATTAAACATGGACCAGCTCTCAAATCAGAGTGGGGGAGGTTGCCCTTGGCTGCACAGCTGAGAGCTGCCTTTGGTATGGCAGCTGAGGGGAGTTAGCTTAGGACAGAAGCAAACCTCATCATCCTCCAGATGAAGGCTCAGTGTCTGTGCTGGTACCAGTGCTCAGCTCTGGACCTGCCACAGGCATCTGAGCATCTCTGCTGCTTAATTGTCCCCAGTATGGTTTTGGTCCAGAGAATCATAGAATCCTACAATGTTTTAGGTTGGAAGGGACCCAATCACCTAGTTGTAAACTCCCTGCAGTCAGCAGGGACATATTCCACTAGAGCAGGCTGCTCAAGGCCTTATCCAACCTGCTTTTGAACACTGCCAAGGGTGGAGCATCCACAGCTTCTCTGGGCAACATGTTCCAGTGCCTTAGCATCCCCACCATAACAATTTCTTCCTTCTGCCTAATCCAACTCTAGCCTCTTTCAGTTCAAAATCATTTCCTCTCATCCTGTCACTACACTCCCTGATAACAAGTTCTTCCTCACCTTTCTTATAGCCCCTTGAAGCACTGCAAGGCTGCAGTGAGGTCTCCCTGGAGCCTTCTCTTCTCCAGGCTGAACAACCCCAACTCTCTCAGCCTGGCCTCACAGGGGAGGTACTCCAGCCCCTGGGTCATTTTTGTGGCCTCCTCTGGACCCACTCAAGCAGGTTTATGTCTTTCTTATGCTGAGGACTCCAGAGCTGGCCCCAGCACTGCAGGGGAGGTCTCCCCAGAGCAGAGCAGAGTCATAATCCCCTCCCTGCTCTGCTGGCCACAGGGCTGGGGATTGCAGCCCAGGAGATGATTGGCTTTCTAGGCTGCAAGAGCACATTGCTATCTCTCCTGCAAACCAAGCCTAGGCTGATCTCAGAGGAGAGCATGAGCCAGGGACTGTCCCCAGGATGTAATTTAGACCTGCAGCTCAGGCTGCCCCAATCTCAAACTGTTTCTGGCTTTGGGGTTACTGGAAGACCTTAAAGTCTCTGACCATCCTTCCTCAAGGCTGCACATGGATACACCCACATCTCCATGAGCCCAGGTTCTGACCACCACCAGTGTTCATCCTTCTGAGACCCTGCAGCCCTGATCTGGCAGCACATCCCCACTCTGGGCAAATGGAACAGTGCAAGGTGTGGAGAAATGCAGAGTGGCCCCAGGCCAAAGCTCACCTCTGCTGTGCCAAAAATACCTCTGAAGCAGAGCAGAATTTGCATCTCTACCCACAGAGCAATTTTGGCTTTGCCTGGGTCTCTCTCTTTCTCCAGATGAAGTTCCTGCCCCAAGATTTGGCTGCTGGGGAAGCTGCTTCTCTGCACTGGTAGAGCAGCACAAACTGGGAGGCTGAACTGGTCAGGAGGGTGAAAGGCAAACACTGTGCAGCTTGCAGGTCTGTGCAGAGCAGAAGATAAGCCCTGCAGGGGTTAAAAAGAACCAAAGCACAACCCAAACTATCTAAAAGCCAGGCTTTCCCAACATTTTGGAAACTAGATCTGCCCTGGTGATGGCTCTTTGGGATCAGTGGCAACTCCAGACCCAGCTGAGGCACTGGGGCCATGGGCTATCAGCCCAGCCCTTGGCACAGAGGGTTCATAGTCAGATCCTGTAGACTCTTCCCCTACTCACAGGGGGTAGGTCTCTCCACATCACTTCCCCTCTCCCTCCTTCTGCTTGCATGTGTTTGAGCAGACAATTCTGTGACAACACAGCAAGGTGGTTGTGAACATCTGCAGTCTGGTTTGATATTGGCAGGGGAAATGCTACCAAAGTAAATGATTTTCTTGGGGCTTCTTTTTAATCATCACTGTGTCGAGTCCAAGAGGAGGGACCAGGATTCCTGATGATGGAGGGGGAAGGGATGTGGAGCCCTAGGTACTCACTGCAAGGCCAAGCTGCCTTCTGTCATCCTGAAACCCCTGCTGGGACAGGGAAGCAATACACTTGCTATTCCACCTAAATGATTTTATAATCACCCCCGGCCTTCATTTGATTCTTCTGCCCATTCACTCTTTTAATTATGATTTTTTTTTTTCCCTTCCCTGGGCAGTTAAACCTCTTGGATTTTGCCTTTTGGTTCAGTTATTTCAGGAACTCATTAAATGCCTGAGTCACGTGTCCATTATTAGAAAGTGAAAACAAGTCCCTGGCTGTGCCATGGGAGAGCCTTCATGGTGAATTACTGTAGTTAAGTAGTAGCTTAACAGCTTGAGATTCTGCTAACATTAGGCAGGGCTTTTTAGACCTTTAATGCATGGTAGATTATGATGCTTCCTGCACTGAATGGTATGAGGTTATTGTCTGTGGTTGGTTTAATATGGATCCTTGTAGAGGGATAACACACAATCCTGTACATGCTGTAGAGGAATTAGGTAATGTTCTCTGTTTGATGAGGACAAGGAGTGATTTAAATAAAGGGAGGGGGGGGAGAAAAAAACCCCAACCAACAATAAGCAAAGCCCATCCTACTGCTTAGCTACTCCAACAGCTCCTGCCTAGTAGGGTTCAGGCTAGAAGTGAAGTTGCATCATGATGTGATTTATCAAACTTCACATTTCCCTGTGGTGTCAGACCTAGAGAAATCGTTTCTCCTGAAGAAGCTGGTTTCTCTCATCCCTCTGCTCCTGACAGCTTAGCTCATCAAAACCTCTAGTGCAACTGGGAGTGCTAAAGAGCACCACAACTTGCCCTGAGAAGCATCTCAGGGAATGGTGAGACAGCAGAGAGGAGGAATCAATACTGCAGGGCTCTGGCGGCAGCAGCCTCATGGAGCCTGCTGGGGAGAGTTGGTGCCTGAGCCCCTGGCTGTCACTGGGGTGGCAGATGCTGAGGTGGAAGATGTTGCTGTTGAGTGACCAAGACAAAACCTTCAGAACAAGACTACTCACAAGCCTTTATGGCTCTCCTTTCTGTCTTTTGGTGGTCTTTGGAGTACAATGGCAGGAGGCATTGCTCTATACCACTTGGTTAGTGATGTGGGCAAAGATGTGTCTGATCTGAAGAGTAGCAGGGGGTGATCAGGAAAGAGCTGTCAGGATAAACTCTCTTGAATGTTAACCTCTCTTCTAAACTGAAACTCTTTGGGGATTCAACAAGCATTTTGCAATAGGACAAGAGAAAACAGCCTCAAGTTGCATCAGGGGAGGTTTAGGTTGGCCATGAGGAACAATTTCTTCCCCAAACGGGTTGTGAGGCCCTGGCCCAGGCTGCCCAGGGCAGTGGTGGAGTCACCATCCCTGAGGAGTTTAAAAACTGTGGAGATGTGGTGCTGAGGACATGGTTTAGTGGTGACCTGGCAGTGCTGGTTGATGATGTGACCTGATGATCTTAAAGGTCTCTTCCAAGCTGAAGGATCCTATGATTCTGTGATGTAGTGTTGGATGGTAACTTCAGATCCCAGCACTAGCTAGCAGCAATAGCCCAAGTATCTGCAGATATTCATTCCTCTTTAATCAGCCAGTCAAGATGTAACACTGGGTACACTCTGGGTGCACAGATAAGCCTAGGGTTCCATATCCTAAAATGAGGGCAGAGGATGGAATGGGAATCCCAGGCCAACATGTGAGAACTCTGCAGATAGTTTGCTGAAGCAGAGAAACACCAACCTCTTGTAGGAACAGGAGGAAAGAAAGAAAAAACCCAAGAAAAATAAAACCCAGACCAAACCCAAACCCAACAAAAATAAAAGCAAAAACCAAAAGCAAAAAGCCAAACACCTCTAGTGAAAATTGAGAGGCTGGCAATGAAATAGGCTCAGGTTTGCCTGGTGATCCTTATTTCCCCTTGTTAGGCTCTGCCCCCTTCAAGCCAGAATGAAGCAGATGGGGCCAGGTTCCTCTGTGCAGTCTCACCCATGGGTGCTTCACCCAGGATCTTTCAGAGCTCCCAGCAATCCTTGGAGCACTCATGGGGACTGGCTGCAGGGCATGGGTCTAGAGATGGGGAAGGGGCTAGAGATGGGGAAGGGGCTAGAGAGGATCTCAGCCCATTGCAAACTCCAGAAACCCTTTGCCCACACTCTCCTGTACCTTTTGTTGTTGTTGTTGAATTAGGGTTTGGGGCTTTAAAAAAGTTTCAAGAATTAGTTTCCACTTAAACATAAGGGAAATATTCTCTGCTGTGAGGGTGCAGAGCCCTGGCCCAGGCTGCCCAGAGAGGCTGTGGAGTCTCCTCCTGGGGAGAGATTCCCAAGGCAGCTGGAGGTGACCCTGGGCAAGCTGTTGGGGCTGACCCTGCTGGAGCAGGGGGTTGGGCTGGATGCTCCCCAGAGCTCCCTTCCCACCCTCACCAGTCTGGGATTCTCTGAAAGACTCAAATGGCACAATGGCAATTCCCATTCCAGGCCTGAGCTGCTGGGATGAGCAGGAGACAGCAGCTCCCTGGGTTAAAAAGCCAGTTGTAACAACAGCCAGGCAGCTCCCAGCACCTTACCCTTCCCATCCTGCTCCCCACTCTGCTCCTCTGCAGAATGCCCCAGTTGTGGTGAGCGTTGCAGGCACAGTGAGGGGATGAATCCAAATCCAGCTGCTTGCTTCAGGCACAGGCTCTGGGGGCTCTGACAGCTCCCACAACCCTGTGGTCTGTTCCCCTGGTTACAACTCGTCCCTTCTCCCTCTACATGCTCTTATCTTCTGCATCTTCCTAACCCCCAGTATGTAATCCAAATGCAATGCATTATGTAGTGGCAGCAGGAATCCTAGTTGTGTGGCTGTATTAGGAAGGCAGTGGCTGCAGAGGGGCTTGAAACCAAAGCCATGCCCTGCCTTTGAATCTTTGTTATTCATTCAAAAGTGGAAGGAAACCAGAACAGCAACCTCATACCTTGGCTTTTTGATTCCCAAGAGCATTTAGTGAAGCTGGCAATGAAAAGGAAATGCAAGTTTCTGCTTTTAGTTGAGAAGGCTTGATAGGTAGTTAATTCTCACAGGAGAATGCTCACTAAAGCTCAGAACCATCAATTCCCATGTAAGGAGCTCAGCCTCATCCTGCTGAGGGATGTGCACTGTACTGTGCACACTATGGACATGGCATTAGAGATGGGCACTGCATGGGGAAAGGAGCACCCTGCCTTTTCCAAACAGTCCCAGAGCTCTGGACAAGCTCTAAGCTGGTCTCTGCACCCATGTCCCTCCCCACCAACTGCCTTAAGGTTAAGCAGGTTACTCTTGCAAGAGAAAAGTATCCACAAGGTAGTGTCAAACACTTCTCAGGCAAGTTTTCAGCTCTAATAATTGCTTTTTTAATGATTATTTTCATGGGAGAAAAACAGAGGAGGGATGAGCTATGGAGTGAATGTCTTTGACCTCTAAAGCACAACCAGTAGTTGGTTGTGCTAGCAGCAAGTCCCACCTACAAAATAAATAAATACAAATGTGGAAAAGGAAGAGCTTTGACCTTTACTTTGGCCCATCCCATCACCTCTGCCCCCTCTCTTCACTGCTTTCCACCAGCTCCTCTCCCTGGCCACTCAGCAGGATGGATTTGCAGTCATGCTAGTTCCCAGCAAGACCAGCTCCAGCATGGAGCCCAACTAATAAGCCCCCCCAGAACTTATTAGCTCAGGTTTTGTGGAGTGTGTCACCTCTAATGAGGATGTGCTTCACTGGGTAGGGAGCAGTGAACTAATGCACCCATCAGAGCTGGGGTCTCTCCCAGGTTTCAGACCCTGCTCAGCATGAGAAGACATGGATGATTTGTAATGCAGGTCTTTCCACTGCTATTCAGGGAGTTCTCCCTGCTGTTCATGCTGATTTGGAACAGTTTTTGAACTGCTGGGAAAGTTTCAGAATACTGCAGGAAAGTCGAGTTTGTACCACTGGTAAAAAAGGAACAAATCACAGAACCCTAGAACTGTCAGAGTTGGAAAGGACCTTAAAGATCATCTAGTTCCAACCCCCCTGCCTGCCAGGGACACTTCCCACTAGATCAGGTTGCCCAGAGTCCCATCCAGCCTGGCCTTAAAAGCTTCCAGGGATGGAGCTTCCACAGCCTCTCTGGGCAACCTGTTCCAGTGTCTCCCCACCCTCATAGTGAAGAACTTCCTCCTAATATCCAACCTAAATCTCTCTTCCTCTAGCTTGCATCCATTCCCCCTAGTCCTATCACTACCTGACCTCCTAAAAAGTCCCTCCCCAGCTTTCTTGTAGCCCCCTTCAG
Source organism: Galbula dea (assembly GCA_013399015.1). Classification (NCBI taxonomy): domain Eukaryota; kingdom Metazoa; phylum Chordata; class Aves; order Piciformes; family Galbulidae; genus Galbula; species Galbula dea. Next base: position 61,544 of record VWZX01009222.1, on the reverse strand, counting down.
ATACTGGAAGGCTACAATAAGGTCTCCTGGGAGCCTTCTCCTCTGCAGACTGAACAATCCCAACTCTCTCAGTCTGTCCTCATAGGAGAGGTGCTCCAGTCCTCTGATCTTTCTCCTGGCCCTTCTCTGGACTTCCTCCAGCACCCCCATATCCCTCTTGGAATAGGAGCTCCAGAAAAATAAAAATAACATAAATAAAGGGTGAGCAAAGTATGAAGATAACTGGTACAAAGCACTAAGGTAATTGGTGCAAAGCTCTTGGTGGATGCTGTCTGCATGCTGCTTTCTGTAGGAAAGGCTGATGCAGCTTCAACTTGGCACATAAGGAAAGGATTAAAAACGAGTTAGGGACTTGGTTTCAGGATGATTTTATTGATTCCCATTTCTAGGGGTCTGTCTAGTGGTTGTGGTCTTGGCACCTTCCAGTATCTGTTTCTGTGAGGATCTCCTAAAAATTGTGTGGGGTCAGAGGGAAGTTTGAATGACCGTAAGTGAAGAATATGCCTCAAAGCAGAGATGTTCATCACCTCTTCTCCTCCTCTTACATAGATAAGGGTAATGTGGTAATGATGTAAAAGAGCACAAATGGAGACCAAAATTGGCAGCAGGTCATCTACCTCCTGTTGATTTGAGGCCTTCTTGTTGAAGTTTCACAAGGAACAAACCTGAGGTTCTGGCTGTGCTCTGTGCAGCTCAATTAGAGTGAGGAGGTTCCCAGACTGGGAACTGAAGCCTAGTAAATCATGGAATGGTTTGGGTTGGAAGGGATCTTGAAAAGTCCTGTAGTCCATGCAGGCTGGTGATGAAGTCCATGTTTAGCAGTGGACATACCTAGCCAACAAGGGCAATTTTTAAGCTGATTGTACATTTTACCAAAGAAAGTCTCTTGTTCAAACAAGATTTCACCCTGGGCACTCTGGTGTTTTCCTCGGGAGGTTTGGACTGTGTGCTCCTGCTTGCAGGAGGCTTTCAAGCACTGGCTGCCCAGCACCACAGTACAAGGTGATGGTTGCTCTGGTTTTGTTGTTTAGATGTCAACTTGACAGACTTAAGCTCTGCCACACTTGCTTAGCACAGCTAGTTTTGCACCTGACCCCTGGGTGTGGAAAGTGAGGCCCGTGAAGACAAGACCCAAGGTCTATGTGGTAGATGGTGGTGGCATGTGGAGATCTGGGCTCACGTATTGGTGGTGATGTTGGTAGGAGCACAATGCCATCATGGTGACACCACTTCCATGTCTCCATTAGTTCACCTAGCTGCTTATGCATGAAGCTTCATGGCACCTTGCAGACCTACCATGACAGACTTGGGTCATCCATTGCATGAATTCCAGGCTAGCATAGGCAGCAAAGTGTCTTCTTGTGTAGCTTCCTCTTGAAACCTTGAAGGTGAAGAACCACATGAAGAATTGTGTCCTGTTGCTCTGGACTGAGGCAGTGGGATTTCTATTGTTCATTTTTTTCTTAATAGCTTGATTATCTCACTTTCTCCTCTCTTACTGCACTTGTTTCAATGCCTACAGTGACACACAGTGGTGATGAGTTTCTGCTGTGCCAAAGCACTTGCCTTGACACAGGGAGGTAGAGGACATTGTAGATGGTGGCAATGGTGACTGCTGAGCTCTGCTGGCAGGAGCACACTGCCCTAGGCTGCCTCCACCTGCTGATGTGACTTGGGCTGCAAGTTGCTCATCAAATGGCCAGATAAGGAAGGTTTGGAGCTTTTTACTCTTCCACCCCATACAGTGCCCATTTACTACTGAGGTTTTTCACAATCAGCAGAGAACTCTGGGTTTCATAAACTGATTTGTACCATAAATGCCACACTCAAATCCTCTTTAGTTTTTCTGACAGTGCCATTTTTTCATCCTTGCATAAGCAGCCATGAAATGAAAGTTAGCTTTTGGTGGTTGCACTTCCCCTGTTCCCCACGCTCCTGTTGTGCTAGAGAGCCCAGCAGGAAAGGGAGGCTCAGCTGCTCCTTAGGAGAACATTTTTCAGTGTCACTGGATGTGTTCACCTCTCATTTTGAGGTGGTGTGTTTGCAGGGGAGGTAGATGGCTGTTTTCATCAGGATTATTCCATTGCTGCATTTCCAAAGAAGATTTTGGGAATTTGTTTCTCCTGCTTTGAGAAGGAAAATGATGTTGATGAGAAGAACTGAGCTATCTTCCTACTGGAGCCATTGCTCCCCACTGGGTAGCTTCAGGTGAGCCCCTATTTCCAAATCCCAGCTTCTCCAGCTATTAGCATGATGAAGAAACATTCTGATACATCTTGTCTGGAAGGTCTGGAAGCAGGAAGCAAGCTGTAAATGAATGCATTGCCTTTGAAAATGGGTGAAAAAAAAAGAAAGCATCTCTTTGTCAGGCATTGTCCCTCCAAGCAGCCACTGTACCTGTAGGGAGGCTGGAGCTGCACCCACGGAGCTGGTGCTGGATAGGTTAACGTGGCCATTGGCGTGGCCCAGAGCAGAGGGAGGTGGCTCTGGGGAGCAGAGCAGATGTTCTGGGTCTCCATCATCCGGAAAAAGCTTCTTGCTGGCAGCACAACGCAACTGTGCAGGTCAAGGTCAAGTTGCTGGCAGCCTGCATCCCTCCGGAGCCGAGCTAAAGTGGCATTAAAAAAAAACCCAAAAAAACCCAAACCACCTTTTTCCTCCAGTTTTGCTCCCAGCCTCATACTCCCTGCCTCAGGCTAGGGGTCTCGGGGGTCCTGGGGGGTGGATTGCTGTGGGCAGGCATCGATGCTGCTGCTCCTGACATTTCCGCCTGTGAGTGCCCAGCCAATTGGGGAGGCTGGAGCAGAGACACATGAAATATGATGATTTTCTGCTGAAGAGGAGGAGGAGGAGGAGGAGAAGGAGGAGGAGGAGAAGGAAAGGGGAGGACTGCTGGCTCCTAATGGTTTACATGCTGGGGGCTGCAGAGAGGACTGGCCACAGAGGAGTTCTGGGTGTGTGAAGCTGCAGCACCCTCGGGGTGCCCCTTGGCTCCCTGCTCCCTGACCAGGAGGATGCCAACGGCACCCAGGTGGGCTGGGTGCTGCTGGCGCCAGGAGAAGCTGTTGGGGGACGCTGCCAGGCCTGGGGACACACTGCTCTGGGGGGACGCAGAACCCCCGGTCTGGGTCCCTGCTGTCCTCCAGGGAGCTGCTGTGTGGAGGGCTGAGCTTTTTGAGGGGCTTTGGTTCAGTTAGCTAAAACCCCCTGAAACGCCACTCCTGGGAGGATGCTTTAAGGCTGTGCCAGGGCTGCTGGGTGCAAACTTTGCAGCCTGATCCTCAGTTATGGGAAGCACTTGCCTGAGCTCCTCTCTGCATGTTATTAACCCTCTCACAGCACCGGCTGGGGCCGAAACTGTTAATGCCTAAAATTCAGTTGCAACCAATTTAACCCTGGTATGGAACGGCCACAACTCCCTGAATGGCATCCAGCAGCTGTTCATTTTTGTAATGACTGTGCATTTATCCAAGAGCTGGGTGACAAGTTTGCCATTTATTCTTCTTCTCCCGAAAG